>JACCIX010000717.1:0-165076 GCA_025506515.1 Flaveria trinervia
AAGAAACACTTTATGACGCTGAGCGCCTAAGTTTCACATGGTGAATGTATGTTTGGCCCCTAAGACGTCGTCTTGGGATCAAATGTCGACAAACTGGCAGCAGGTAATGTATTCTATTCTTGAGCAACAACCGCTAAACTTTTCTGAAATAATTATTTTCGGAGCTCAAAGACATGGCTCAAAAACTAACTGCCAACCGTGGATACTATATCCACGGTTCATAATGGCCATCATTACCCAGCTTAATGCTGAGGACTTGTTGGCTTGGGAGTCCCTGCTAACTGCTGTTCTGCCGGAAGTATACTCCTGGCACAACTCTGACCAGACACTAAAATTGTGCCAAGCTGCGAAAACCCACGCAGCTGGAACCCACAGCCACCACCTCCAAATCAAAAGTCCCCACCAAACCCACCAAAAAAAACCCAACCGGCTACTCAGGAATTGAGTCCCCGCGGATGCCCCTGCACCACAAACGCAGGATATTCCACTAGTCCAAACCCCCTAGTGGATACAATGACTCTTCCAGCCATAGCCCGCTCAGGCTTCCTCTCAACAGGACCTGCAGCAACCACACAAGGGGCACCTACATATCTGGGATCTTCCTCACTTGAGGGGATTGCCATTGAAGAGCACCAACCTCCCCAGGTGCACACTGCTTCTATCCCTTCACCCCAAACAACCGCCCCTCACAGCCTAACTTTAATAGTTGCACAAGTGCTGACTCAACTACACTCCTCACCCCGTCCCCAAACCACTTACTACTGGGAATACCTCTACAATTGAGGGGAGGAACACAGTGCACTTGAGAACCCACAGCACAGGGGTTTACCACTTCTA
Source organism: Flaveria trinervia (assembly GCA_025506515.1). NCBI lineage: Eukaryota > Viridiplantae > Streptophyta > Magnoliopsida > Asterales > Asteraceae > Flaveria > Flaveria trinervia. Next base: position 838 of record JACCIX010000717.1, read on the forward strand.
TCTCTGGTGTAGACAAGGAGCTTAGAATATCTAGTGAGGCTGCCACCTCCTCTGACTCAGCACATGATCAGAATGAGGCTGGTAACATTGCTAAGATCTCACTAGAGGCAACAGCCGATGATGGACACTGTCTTGGGCTGGAAGTCCCCAGTACCAAGCACAAGGGGCACATGCACCAACTGGTCTACACCCAGTGCATGTAAATCCTGCTCTAAGCAGGAGGTCAGATGATTCAGTTTCGGCTGATGATGACCTGGGCTTTTTCTATGATGTTCTTGCCCAGAACCAAATCCTTGAAGAGAAAGTCAGTAGGCTGCAAAACCTACTTGATCAACTCTCCCAAGGAGAAAGACCATCTGCCTCTACCCACCCACAGATGCACCTTCACTTGAAGGTTTCCCAAACACTGAGCCACTCCAAACTCAACAACCTGCTTCTGCTGCTTTAGGCCCTATTTCTCAGGAACAACCCTCCTGAGCAAATAGGTGCTGTACTTCAAAATTCCCTCCCTCATCACACCCCCATAATCACTGATATTGTGACTAAAGCCATTGATGAGAGGCTTTCCTCAACTTTACACAGCCCTTGATTGATGTTGCTATAACAAAAGACTCTTTCTGCGGTACAAACCCCTTCCTCCATGCATCCAAAAAGGGGGAGAGTACTGCAGTGAAAGAAAAAAGGGAAAAGAACAGAGGAAAAGAAGGAAGAGAAGCAAGCCCAAGAGGAGGAGAAAGAAAAGCAACCTCTGCTCACTTACAAGCGAAAGAAAAATGCTGATGATCATACTGCTGAAGACAAATCCTTGGAGGAGCTGGTAAAAGAAGCTGACACTACACACACAGCCGATCCATGGATAAAATAATTGAACAACTCTTCAGGCAGGGGTTTGACACAGCCACACTGGATAGTGAGATCAGAAGGTTGGAATGCAAGAGATACAAACCCGATGGGCAGGGTATGATGCTCTGGAAAAAGAGAGGTTGGAATAATGATCCGCTTTATTGCAAAATACTTAGGAAGATCGTTAATGGAGATTCGCGCATGGACCAGGGACAGTATTCTGGCTATAGCCACCAGAATCTCTCTGTCTGAGCAATTCAACAAAGGGATTATTGTGGAAGCCCTTGATGAGGCTGGTGCTGGTAAAAGGTTAGAGATGGCTAAACTCACAAAGGCGAAGCTAACTACAAAGATGCTGGATCAACCTTCCCTTCCACCCACTCAAACATATCCTATCCCTCAAATCTCAACCAATCTCCAAGCCAAAATCCAAACATCCTCATTCTTCAAAACCAATTCCTTCACCAACCCAACCATCTCCAGTGATGCACCCAGAAGGAGGAGAAGGGTGCTGAGGATGGAAGAAGAAGACGAAGAGGAGGATGAAGATGATAGTCTGCCACTCTCTGCTGTTCTAAAGCTGCCAAAACCCCGAAGTCAACTCATGATCACACCTGACTCTCAAAGGGAAATGGTCAGAGTCAGATAGAAAAGAAGAACAGCAGAAACAGCACGATGAACAACTGTTGAAGATGGTTGACAAGGAATTTCCTCAGTCATCATCTATTCAGCCATGAAAGGCATGCTCAAAGGCTGTACACTCTCAGGCACACTTTTCAGTATCAGAAGAGAGAGTGAGAGTATGGCCGGACCCCGGGTGAGTTCTAGAATCCATAAAAGAACTATTCCTCACAGATCCAATGGCCAGGTACGAAAAACAATAGATTCTACCATCATGTTGGCCATTGTAGTCGCACCGTGGGAAATCATTGATGAATTCAAGAAAGCTCACCAAGCAAAGAAGACCCCTCAAGCTTACTAGAAAACAAGATGATTAAGAAGGGGTTGTTATATAAGAAGCTTGAAGACATCCAGAAGAATGAGCTCCAGTTACTCCTTGAAGGCAACCATCCTGATGAATTTGTATATAGGGAGGTAACTACGGTGGAGCTGAAAAATGGCAGGACCATGAAGTACTTATCAGAGTACTATGGTCCAGAGTTCTTCTTCGAGGGAGTAGAAGAACTCTCTCAGGAGGAACAAGTTGTTCTCCTTGAGGCCTATATTCGAGAGTCATACAGACTCATTATGGGGAAGTAAATCTCATGAATGGGATAACAACTCTGTGTCCAGTTCCCCAAAACAGAGTTCCCATTCATGCCCTGCCAAACAAATATCTGAGATTTCTTCCCAGCCGGAGCTTACATGGGTCATCTTCTCTACTGATCAAGAAGGAAAAGACCAACATTTTGCCAACAATAAGTGGGATGATAAATAATTTAGAGGTTTTGGCCGCATTGGTTCAGGGGGAGTTTGTTGGACCAAAGAACCAATGAGCCAAGATCAGAAAACCTCTAAGTCCCACATGGTATCACAACAACTGCTGAAAGACTCATCAGCAGTTTGACAAGTGCTGAAGACTTCAACAGCTGAAGATCAAGTGCTGAAGACTGCATCAGCTGAAGAACTAAAGTGCTGAAGTACAACAACTGAAGAACACAAGCACTGAAGCTGAAAGACCAAAGTACTGAAGTACAACAACTGAAGAGTTTACAAGTGCTGAAGATCAACAATTGATGTACAAAGTCTGAAGACAAAGACTGAAGACATCAGCTGATGATATCTACTGAAGTCATCAGCTGATGAACATCTGAAGGTCAAAGTCTGAAGATCAAGTACTGAAGCCTCAGTAGTTTGTCACAACTGCTGAAGAGTACTTCTTCAGTAGTTGTGATATAGTAGTTTTATATTTCTAGTTTCAGTAGTTTTATATTTCAGTAGTTTTGTAAAACGACTGAAGAGCTGTTCTTCAGTCGTTGTAGTTTCAGTAGTTTTATATTTTGTACTTAACACTCTGATATGTTCTCAGTAGTTGTGAACATTTCAGTAGTTTGTTAAGAGTTAGTTATTTTTGTATTAGATCTGCCAGTTGTCACTTTCCGTGATAACAGCAGTGATTGTTGCACTCTATATAAGGAGTGACAACCTATTGTAATATGGGAATGAATGACGTGAATGAATGAATGATTTGATTAGAAACATTCCATATCTATAAACATTCCTTGAATCAAAAATATATTCTCTCGCTATAACCGTATGTGCTCTTAATGTATACAAGCATTGACTTCTTGCTATAATTTGTCTAATTCCTATTCTTATTCCGCTGCCTTGGACTCTAATACATCAAACTTGTGATCGCTGATCCTGTCACATTTCAAGACCTATTTGGTGCCAATGACCATAGCACCTTTAGGTCTATCTACCAGTGTCCATACACCTAACTTCTTGGACTAAAGAAGTTCTTCTTGCATGGCACTGACCCATGCCTCATCATTTAGAGCTTCACTCACGTATTTTGGCTCGAACTGAGACAGAAAACAACGATAAGCACCATCGTGAAGGTACCCTTTCTCCATTACTGAGGCATAATCAGCTGAATACAACTGATTTCTTGTCTGAACTCCTGATCTTACATCCAGAATGACATTGCCCAGAGGATGATAGACGTTTAGGTGTGATCCAGGGGTGGTGGGAACAACTACCTCATCATCAAGATTATGAACATTTGGTTCAGTATCTAGGCAGTAGGGGTGTGAGGTTCCGAAGACTCAGAGTCATCAATGGCAGATGCTTGTGGACTTGCGGTAGGAAGGACCTGTTGCTCCTGAGTGTCCTGATTATTCTCCACAGCTTCATCGTCAGAGGAAGAGTCACTTGCCTCGAGTGCTCCCCCTGAGTTGGTAAATGAATCACCTTGTGAGCCAGATGATGTAGATTCCTGAGATGGTGTGTTTAGAATATCATACATCATCTTTACTGCTAACTCATCATCAGACGTGGAGAGATGGATGTTGAAGGACTTGAAGAATCCATCATAGTTGAAAAAGGTGGGTCCTTTTCAAGCAGGTGGTGTGGTGTATCTCTGAACGTCCACGTTACACCACACTTCTACTTGACCCGTCCAGTTGTTGTAAACTCTCTTTTTCGGTATGTTGTATCCTAGAAAGATACCTTCTTGAGCCTTCTCACTGAATTTTCCCTCTTGAGTCTTCTTCAGTAGGGTGCACGGTGCGCCAAACGGCTCGAGGTACTCTAGATTAGGTTTACGTCGTTGTAGTAACTCGTAACACATCTTGCCATGGCGTTTAACTACCAGAACTCGATTTAACGTGTAACACGCATTTGCAACTGCCTCATTCCAGAATTGGATTGGCAGTTTCGAGTCTGCTACCAAAGTCAATGCAGTCTCTATCAAGCTCTGATTCTTTCTTTCAGCAACGGCGTTCATCTGAGGAGTGTAGGCAGAAGTGAACTGATGCACAATTCCCTTTTCCTTGAAGTATGCCTCCATCCATTGGTTCTTGAACTCGGTTTTGTTGTTTGAGCGTACTTGTCGTACCTTCAGCTTGTATAGGGACTCCAGTGTAGTTACTAACTCCTTAAATGACTCAAATGTTTCTGATTTAGATTTTAGAAACATTACCCATGCAAATCTTGAGTAGTCATCATTAGCCACATGTAAGGCCCCGTTCCCAGGCACCTCGCAGTTGGCCATTCATTGCACATAAAATATTATAAAACGTACATTTATTTTGCAGTGGAATTTAAAACATTCATTAATAACTAAAAACATGTCATTTCATTCATTTACAACATTTGTTTTCATCTCAAATTACAATGACATGTCAAAATACGGATGTCAGCCTCAAAATGCTCCTAGTAGCTTATGCATCCATGCCTGGAACTCCTCAGCATCAACAAATACCTGCCAACTATCTTGCATACAAAAGTCAGCGACGCTGAGTGATTTCTAGTTTTATAATAAAATACTTTACTTTGTTAAAACCGTTCTATACTTTTCTTTTAAAAGCATACTATACTTTACATCGTTCGTGACCAAGCATCATACGTACATACAGATAATATCATTATTATCTTCGTCATTACGTTCATTAACTTTTTCCGTTCAACGTATTACATTATTGTTCACTTTTCTTTCTAGATCCGGTTAGACATTGGCCTCTTCGTGGCACTCAGCCATGATTACTGAGGTCGAATGACAAGGATCCTGTTTAGTACTTTATTACGATAATTCATTTACGTTCATTCATCTCTTTGCTTATTACTCTTTATTACTCGAATCTTGTCTCGTGCAATATCCCCGACTCATGCTCGAAAGCTGATGTTGTGTCGACGCCTGCTCACAAACCCCCGACTCATGTCCGAAGACTGACACAACACCGGGATACGTGACAAAGATCCCATATGAGTCAATCACAGGGATTGAACTCTATCCGAGTCTGTTGCAATACAAAGTCACTCACCTCATTATCTCGTCTCATGCAATATCCCCGACTCATGTCCGAAGACTAATTTTGTGCCGGGGCCTGATAAACAAACCCTCGACTCATGTCCGAAGACTGACACAGTACCGGGATACGCGACACGGATCTCATCATCCGTCAATTTCATCATATGCAATACTCCGGCTCATGTCCGAAGACTGATACTCTACCGGGGCCTGCTCACAAACCTCAGACTCATTTCCGAAGACTGACACAGTACCGGAGTACGCGATCTGCATCCTGTCTCATGGAATACCCCCCACTCATGTCCGAAGACTGACATAGTACCGGAGTACGCGACAAGGACCTCTTTCGAGTCTGTTGCGACACAGAGTCGCTCACCTCATACATGTGCTTTCAAGCCATTCTATACTTTCTCTTTTATTCATTTACTTATGCATGTATTCATTCATTACGTTCCACTTTTCATTATCTTCCACCTTACGTTACATAATACTTTCATTACATTAATTAACGTTCAATACAAAGCCAAGGGAAGGCATATATACATAATAAGGAACATATACATAAACCATCACCATACAGGCAACATCAATCATGCATAACACACATCAAATATAAGCCATCACATCATAACCAGGCCTATCTCCCCCATTTTACCCCTTAAAATAACTTAGAAAATCTCAATTCCAAATCTGGGCGCATGGGACCTTCCAAGCACATGAGCATAAAAATTCCAAGTGTAAAACAGTCTGGGCGCATGGACACTATTTGGGCGCTTCTGCCCTGTTCAGGCACATGGCAACTGTTTAGGCGCATCACCAACACTTAGCTGTTTCAATTACTTGGGCGCACGGGCACTATTTAGGTGCATAGCCAACACTTGGGCGCATGGCCAACACTTAGACACATGGGCCACTGTTTAGGCGCATGGACCCCCCTCTGGGCACATGGCCAATACTTAGACGCATGGGCCAACATGCTGGGCGCATGGGCCACTGTTTAGGCGCATGACCCACACTTGGACGCATGACAAACACTTAGGCGTCTGGCCTCTCATGTTGGGCGCATGGGCCATTGTTTAGGTGCATGAACCACTATTCGTGTTCATCAAAACATTCTGAAATATGTTCTATGTTATCAACATCACCCAATTATCATTCTAATCATACCCAAACATAGATCTAACATACTAAGGCCATCTAAGCATGCTATTCATCATCACTAACCCATAATCAACACTATAACACACATACTTACATACATACATCATTTCAAACATCAAGCTGTAAACCTACTATTTCTTTCAAAATGTTTACTTAGTATGCATAATAGCCCCAATCAGTTGAAAATTAGTAAAAGAGGGGTTCTAGAAACTCACCTTGAGCATCCTTTGAGCTACACACTTCCCGTTCGAGACCCACCTTCGGTTCAGCACTTGAATCCCAAAAACAAACACTAAACAACCAGAACTTCGGTCAAGAACTCGAAACCCAGCTGAAACCGAGCTCATAGAAGAGAAGACTTACCTTTGCGGCTGCTTCTTCCACTTTCTCTCTCTAAAACCGGGGCTCTCTCTCTCTTCTTCCTTCCTCCAAGAGCAAAGCAGCTTTCTACTTTGATATGGGCGACCATGCCCCTTAAATCCTTAAAATAATAAGGTTTTGTACTTTGTACACTTTATCCCCCTCCACTTGTGCATAATATCTATTCTTTTTATTTACTTTTCTTTTCCTTCTATTTAAATAGAAATTCGGGGTGTTACACCACATAGCAGTATAAGTCGCCTGCAATGCTTCTTGTACTGACTGGACCAAACAGATCCATGTGAAGAAGTTCAAGAGGAAGTTTGATGGAATAAACTTTGCAACCAAGTTCAACCGCCTAAAAACTCACCAAAACACACCTATACACATACAAACACACATAAGCATAAAACTGAGGATCAAACCAGTTAAGAACACCATAAACACATGAATTCTTACCTTGAATTCAAACTACTGCACTTGACCTTCAAAATACCCGAGAGATGCTCTTTCTCTCTCTAAAATCCGAACTCAAAAGGTGAAAAGTGGCATGGCATGGGCCGCCATGATACCTTTGTACAAAATGAAATAACTTTTGTAGCTTTTGACACCTTTAGTCCCTCCACTTAAGCTTTAGTTCTTTTCTTTCCTTTTTCTTCACTTTATTCTTTCTTTATTAAATTTAAAAGAATGACCGGGTGTTACAATAGGTGCCAAATGGGTATTTACGAACGAGAAGGATTATAGAGGACTTGTCATGAAGAACAAGGCTATAGTAGTTGTTGAAGGGTACACACAAGCAGAGGGGATTGACTACAAAAGGATTTCAAGGTCTACCAACTAGATGTCAAATGTGCTTTCTTATATGAGATGATTGATAAGAAGTTATATGTCAAACAACCACCTGGCTTTACAAATCATCCTGATTATGTCAGCAAACTTGATAATGTTCTTTATGGGATGCACCAACCTCCATGTAAGTGGTATGAGACACTATCTCAGTATCTATGTCAAAAGCTTTTGATAAACAGAGATTTTAGTATCTTCTATCACCTATTTGGATGATTAACTTAGAGTAGAATTTTTTTCTTAAACTAAAGTCAAGATTATTGTTTTTTAAATATGTGTTTCCTAATTTTTCTATATCATCACCTATATAAGCCCAGTTTACTTTGGAAGAAAACTTTTCAAATGATATTCCTTATAATTCTAAAATTTTAGATATATTTCCTTTTGGAGGACCTTAAATTTTATTTAAAAGAACATTATATTTTCAAATCTAATAACTACTTATAAGACATTTACGTTTGAAAGAAATTTTGATATATCTTCCGAATCTTAAATATGCTTCTATTTACATATATAATTTTGAAGGACAATTTTCTTGTGAAAGCAATTAAGCCTCAGAATATTTATTCTGTTATGAATAAAAATTCTTAGTTTTAGTTTCATCCGAAACCAAATATATCTCTAAAGTAAAAATACTCTATGTAATTTTCTTCCAAAGAAATATTTTCATCAAGCTAAGGAATATCTTCCAAAATCAAAGTGACTTTGGATGCTTTTATAAAACTTACGAAGACAAATTGCCTTTGTTCTTACCTTTCTTTATCACAAAGCTACTAACAAATTGCCAACCCTAATCCAAAAAATCAACTATATTTCTCCATGCATTTACACAAGCAACACAATGAGGTTGCTATCATAACATCCGAGAAGGATCCTGGTTTCTCAGATGTTTGGTATTTCTTGACACCATCAAACTACTTCACCTCCCTCACCATAGATCCTCCACTATATGAAGATCAACTTTTGGGGTTTTAGAGAACCTGCTAAGAGGTCATTATGGATAGGGACAAGGAACTATCTGCCACAATGTAGGGCAAGACGATTTTAATCACTCGAGCCACCATTAACACACATCTCAGGCTGAATAAAGAAGAAGACGAATTGTCCTTCCCAAAATATGTTGTGAACCAGTCCTTTAGTCAGATGGGCCTTATGGGTAACTACTCATTAAGAACCATCTAGAAAGGGAATGTCTCCTCCTAGTAGAAGTACATCCTTCATATTCTCATCCACTATTTATCAAACAAGCATGGAGGCTGGGATCAAATTCTAGAGGACCTTTCCTATATAGTCCATGGCATGGTTTAATGTTTCAAGTTCAGGTACTCTTAATTTATATATATAAATTTCTTGCAAACTTAGACTCCATAAAATATTATATGTTCCCTAGATATGTTTAACACATTCTTAACTTTGAACTGGGCTCATAGTTAAAGGGAACATGTAATGTTCTTAAAATGGGATAGATGAAGACCGATATCTTCAAGGCAATAAGAAAGTCTACTATAGTGCTCAAGCTGACAGCCTAGCAACACCGACTAATGTTGAACCCACACCTTCTATATCTAAACCACTCACACAACTATAGATTATCCTTACCTACTCAAGAAGATCCAAAATAACACCTGCACAAGCTACTTAGTTCTATAGGCCCCCATATACTCACCATGTAGTAGGAAGTGGACACTAAAGCTCCCAACTTTCCTGAGGAGCAAAGCACTCTCACCACTTCATTGATTAGTGCTGAGGTTCCTCATGCTTAGCTATATGAGCTCAGAACCCCAACAACCTTAAGCCTTCACTTAGTCTCAAAAATCTAGTGAACAACCTTGAGGTGAAAGCTACCATCAATTGTCTCTTGATCTTAACCAACTAACCTTGAATTCTATTATGATGAAGGCATGAGTTTTAGTGAGTACTATGAGTCTCTCTGTTGGACCAAAAGAACCAATGAGCCAAGATCAGAAAACCTCTAAGTCCCACATGGTATCACAACAACTGCTGAAAGCCTCATCAGTAGTTTGACAAGTGCTGAAGACTTCAACAGCTGAAGATCAAGTGCTGAAGACCTCAACAGCTGAAGAACCAAAGTGCTGAAGTACAACAGCTGAAGTACAACAGCTGAAGAACACAAGTGCTGAAGCTGAAAGACCAAAGTACTGAAGTACAACAGCTGAAGAGTTTACAAGTGCTGAAGATCAACAACTGATGTACAAAGTCTGAAGACAAAGACTGAAGACATCAGCTGATGGTATCTACTGAAGTCATCAGCTGATGAAACACCTGAAGGTCAAAGTCTGAAGATCAAGTACTGAAGCCTCAGTAGTTTGTCACAACTGCTGAAGAGTACTTCTTCAGTAGTTGTGATATCAGTAGTTTTTATTTTTATGTTTCAGTAGTTTTGTAAAACGACTGAAGAGCTTGTTCTTCAGTCGTTGTAGTTTCAGTAGTTTTATATTTTTACTTAACATGCTGATATGTTCTCAGTAGTTGTGAACATTTCAGTAGTTTGTTAGAATTAGTTATTTTTGTATTGGATCTGCCAGTTGTCACTTTCCGTGATAACAGCAGTGATTGTTGCACTCTATATAAAGAGTGACAACCTATTGTAATTATGAGAGATGAATGAGTGAATGAATGGAATGAATGATTGATTTGATTAGAATATTCTACATCTATAAACATTCCTAGAAATCAGAAATATATATTCTCTCCCTATAACCGTACGCGATCTTAATGCTTACAAGTATCAATTGCTTGCTACAATTTGTCTAATTCTAGTTTGTATTCCGCTGCTTTGTATTCTGATACATCAAACTTGTGATCACTGATCCTGTCAAATGGTATCAGAGCAGGTTAATCATTGATCGATCTAACAATTGATCATTGAAACTGCTATTCAAGATCTAAGTTTGATTGAATTAGCTTTTGTTTTTGCAAGAAACGGTTATAGAGATGAATTTTCTGTATTTCTGCTCATTCATCCTGAGATCTTTTCTTGGTTCTCATTGAGTCTGTTGTGGTCTGTCTAAAACTTTTTAAAACTTGAACTAAATTGTTTTTGATCTGAAAATGACCACTCCTTCCAATGATCCTCACAATACTGGTTCCTCACCAAGCCACCTATGCTGGTTAGGAATGAGTATAACATATGGCAAAGACGTATGCTCCATCACCTGTCTGTTAACAGCGCAGGATGTTGGACATCAGTGGTACATGGTCCACACAAGCCTATGGTGAATAACCCGGAAACCAATCAATGGTTCCGAAGAGGAGGGAGCAATACTCAGATGAGGATAAGAAGTTGCTTGAGATTGATGCAAAAGCCCATGGAATTATGGCCATGGCATTGCCCAATGAAATCTATTCTGGGCTAATGCATCATGAAACTGCCCATGACCTCTGGATTGCTTTAAAAGAACAATTTGAGGAACAGATGAGGTCTTGGCAAATAATAGAGAAATTCTTGCCCAACAATATGAGACATTCTCTCATAGAAAGGGTGAGACACTGACTCAACAATATGAGCGGTTTTCTTGTTTGATTTCTGAACTAAAAATGGTCAAACTTGAATACACCAATATTCAGATGAATAACAGATTTCTCAGATCACTGCCTGAGAGATGGGACACATATACTATTGTCCTACGCTCCAGTGCAAGTTTGGACAAACTATCTCTCACCCAACTCCATGGGAAATTGCTCACTTTTGAGAGAGAGATAGAACAGAAGAGAAAGTTGTCTTCATCTGGAAAGCTCACTGAAGACTTTATACAAGGCAACACTGCCTTGGTGGGTCATGAGTCAGAATATGCGTCATCTGAATGCCAGTATGATGAGCATATTAATTTCTCTTCAAGCACTTCTGATTCTGCATTTGTGAGTGTTGATGGTCAGTTTACTGGGTGTAATAATGACAATCTATGTTTCATTATGGATGATCTCAAGGGGATTGCTGATGATGACTTAGAAGAGATGGATATTTTGAGCCAAATGGCCTTGATAAATATCAGATCTCAGAAGTTCTATAAAAGAACTGGAAGAAAATTCCCAGGACTCTCTGGCAAAACCAAAGTTGGTTTTGACAAGAGCAAGTTGAGGTGTCACAAATGCCAAAGGCTTGGACACTTTGCAAGAGAGTGTAGATCAACTGGATCTAACTCTACTGCACCCTTTGTGACTTTTCCTAGCAATAGTCAACAACACAGAGGGCAACATCCTGTCACCTCTAGTCATCATCCTCAACAACAATCTCCGGCATATTTTGTTCCTCGGGGTCAAATGCCATATCAGTACCCTTGTTATTACATGCCACAGTCAAATCAAGTTCAAGTTCCTATGACACCACAACCTCATGCACTACCAGAACCTCAGCCTTCCCTATCTCATCAACAACCTCAATCTCAACAACACAGCTTCTTCACCCCAGGAGTTGTTGACTGGAGCAGTTTACCAGATGACTTATCTGGTCATGATCAACTGTTCTCAGGTGCTGGTCAACATGGTGGTGACAGTCCCTTTGGGAATCTAGCTCTTATGGCTTTGGAGTCTGCTGATACTTCATTTTCCAATGCCTCTACACCTCAGGTATCACAGGTATCCTCTGAGGCAAAAGCCAAATTATGTTCTGAACCATGCATAGCAGCATTTGCTTCCATTAGAGAAGCAAATGTAGCTTTCATTAATAAGAACATTGAGCTAGAACAAATAATTTCCAAAAACAAAGCTGAGTTTGAGTTTGTGCTCAAAGATAAGAATGATGAGATTTATAAACTGAATTGCCAAATAATGATGATAAGGCTAGAGAAGAAGTACTTCTAGAGAAGTACAAAGATCTCAAAGAAACCCTTGCAGTTACCCAGGTCGAGTGTGATAGATGGGTACAATCATGCAAAGGTTTTGAAATGCTTCTTAGTAAGCAATCTGCTTCAAATGTGAAGTTTGGAATTGGTTACAATCACACTGCTCCACCTACAGATTTTACCCCAAAAGCAGAGGTAGAATCTGATGGTGAGAGTGATAACCAATCCATCACATCATGTGATCTACCTTCTGATACAGCACAATCAGAAGTAGCAGTCAGCATCAAGCCCTCTTTGAACCTATCAGCTGATGTTGATGGTTCAAATGCTGACATTCACATGATCAATGAGTTGATCAACTCAGGAGTTAATCCGGAAGGTCCTGAAAGGACTAGAGAGCAGGATTTAACACCTGAAGTTCAAACTTCAACTGCTGTCAGTACTGAAGAGAAGAAAACTGGCAGTAGAAAGAGTTTGAAGACTACTAAAGAGGTAGTCAAGAAAGCAACCAATGCTTCCAAAGCATTGAAGAACAAGTCCTCAGTTGTTTCAATCATCTGAAGTAAAAACCACGGTCTTCAGTAGTTTTCTAAACTACTGATGCCTAACACCACGACTTCAGCTGTTTCAACGTCTGAAAAGATAATACCATGTCAACGGTCGTTTAAAACTACTGATGACTAACACCACATCCTTCAGTCGTTTCCTTACCCGTACCCTATATATACCCTAACCTTAGCTCTCCATGCTTCATCTTCTTCCAAACTAACGTTCCTCTCCAAAACTTTCCTCTTCTCCATGGCGTCTATGCAACTTAAACCGCGACACAACTGTGTTGCCTACCTCACTAAATCGCCGATCTGGACTAAGTCGATACTGTTATCGATCTTATGGTTCAGTCCAATACAACAAGGCATTTCTTCTGAACCCCATCTTACATGCCGAATCCTTGAACCATTTGGATGAACGTTACTGTTACTACTGAGGAGAGCAACACACCATCCCTCCGGTCAGTCGTCAACAACAAAGAAGTAGTCATTACTCCTGCAACAATCCGCAAAATTTCACTGAATGATGCTACTTCTCTGCTGGATATCCAAAGGGCACCATCGATCTATCCTTTGCTCAACATGGATATCAAGGCGATCTCAGTGCCACCACCATCATGAAGAAACACTTTAATGACGCTGAGCGCCTGGTTTTCACATGGTAAATGTATGTTTGGCCCCTAAGACGTCGTCTTGGGATCAAATGTCCACCAAATGGCAGCAGGTATTGTATTCTATCCTTGAGCAACAACCACTAAACTTTTCAGATTTAATATTTTCAAAGCTCAAAGATATGGCTCAAACAAAACTGCCAACCGTTGGATACTTTATCCACGGTTCATAATGGCCACTATTACAGACCAGCTTAATGCTGAGGGACTTGTTGGCTTGGGAGTCCCTGCTACGGCTGTTTTGCCGGAAGTATACTCCCGGCACAACTCTGACCGGACACTAAAAATGGCTGCCAAGCTGCGAAAACCCACGCTGCTGGAACCCACAGCCACCACCTCTAAATCCAAAGTCCCCACCAAACCCACCAAAAAGAACCCCAAAATGGCTACTCAGGGAATTGAGTCCCCTCAGGATGCCCCTGCAACACAAACGCAGGATATATCCACTAGTCCAAACCCCCTAGTGGATACAATGACTCCTCCAGCCACAGCCGCTCAGGCCTCCTCTCAACAGGAGCCTGCAGCAACCACCAAAGGGGTATCTACTTATCTGGGATCTTCCTCACTTGAGGAGATTGCCATTGAAGAGCACCAACCTCCCCAGGTGCACACTGCTTCTATCCCCTCACCCCAAACAACCGTCCCTCACAGCCAACTTAATAGTTGCACAAGTGCTGACTCAATTGCACTCCTCACCGCCTCCCCAGAAACCACTACTACTGGGAATACCTCTACAAATGAGGGGGAGGAACACAGTGCACTTGAGAACCCACAGCACAGGGGTTTCCCAATTCTATCTCCTGGTGTAGACAAGGAGCTTAGAATATCTAGTGAGGCTGCCACTTCCTCTGACTCAGCACATGACCAGAGTGAGGCTGGTAACATTACTAAGACCTCCCTAGAGGCAACAGCTGATGATGGACATTGTCCTGAGGCTGGAAGTCCCCAGTACCAAGGACAAGGGGCACATGCACCAACTGGTCTACACCCAGTGCATGTAAATCCTGCTCTAAGCAGGAGGTCAGCTGATTCAGCTTCGGCTGATGATGACCTGGGCTTCTTCTATGATGTTCTTGCCCAGAACACACTCCTTGAAGAGAAAGTCAGTAGGCTGCAAAACCTACTTGACCAACTCTCACAAGGAGAAAGACCATCTACCTCTATCCACCCACAGATGGCACCTTCCCTTGAAGGTTTCCCAAACACCGAGCCACTCCAAAATCAACCACCTGCCTCTGCTTCAGGCCCTACTTCTCAGGAACAGAACCCTCCTGAGCAAATAGGTGCTGTACTCCAAAATTCCCTCCCTCTCATCACACCCATAATCACTGATATAGTGATCAAAGCCATTGATGAGAGGCTTTCCTCAACATTACAGCCCTTGGTTGATGTTGCTGTTCAAAAGACTCTTCTGCGGTACAAACCCCTTCCTCCAATGCAACCAAAAAGGGGGAGAGTACTGCAGTGAAAGAAAAGAAGAGGAAAAGAACAGAGGAGAAGAAGCAAGAGGAGGAAAAAGAAAAGCAACCTCTGCTCACTTACAAGCGAAAGAGAAGTGCTGATGATCACACTGCTCAAGACAAATCCTTGGAGGAGCTGGTCAAAGAAGCTGACACACACACAGCCGATCCATGGATAAAATAATTGAACAACTCTTCAAGCAGGGGTTTGACACAGCCACACTGGATAGTGAGATCAGAAGGTTAGAAGTACAAGAGATACAAACCGATGGGCAGGGTATGATGCTCTTGAGAAAGAGAGATTGGAAATAATGATCCGCTTTATTGCAAAATACTTGGGAAGATCATTAATGGAGATCCGCGCATGGACCAGGGACAGCATTCTGGCTATAGCCACCAGAATCTGTCTGTCTGAGCAATTCAACAAAGGGATTATTGTGGAAGCCTTGATGAGGCCGGGGCTGGTAAAAGGTTAGAGATGGCTAAACTCACAAAGGCGAAACTAACTACAAGGATGCTAGATCAACCTTCCCTTCCACCCACTCAAACAGATCTATCCCTCAAATCTCCCAACCAACCTCTAAGCCTAAATCCAAACATCCTCATTCTTCAAAACCAATTCCTTCACCAACCCAACCATCATCCAGTGATGTACCCAGAAGGAGGAGAAGGGTGCTGAGGATGGAAGAAGAAGAAGAAGAAGAGGATGAAGATGACAGTCTGCCACTCTCTGCTGTTCTGAAGCTACCAAAACCCCGAAGTCAACCCATGATCACACCTGACTCTCAAAGGGAGATGGTCAGAGTCAAGATAGAAGAAGAAGAACAGCAGAAACAGCACGATGAGCAACTGTTGAAGATGGTTGACAAGGAATTTCCTCAGTCATCATCTATTCAAGCCATGAAAGGGCATGCTCAAAGGCTGTACACTCTCAGGCACACCTTTCAGTATCAGAAGGAGAGAGTGAGAGTATGGCCAGACCCCAGGGTGAGTTCTAGGATCCATAAAAGAACTATCCCACACAGATACAACGGCCAGGTACGAAAAACAATAGAGTCCACCATCATGTTGGCCGTTGTAGTCTCACCTTGGGAAATCATTGATGATTCAAGAAAGCTCACCAAGCAAAGAAGACACCTCAAGCCTTACTAGAAAACAAGATGATTAGAAGGGGTTGTTATATAAAAAGCTTGAAGACATCCAGAAGAATGAGCTCCAGTTACTCCTTGAAGGCAACCATCCTGATGAATTTGTATATAGGGAGGTAACTACGGTGGAGCTGAAAAATGGCAGGACCATGAAGTACTTATCAGAGTACTATGGTCCAGAGTTCTTCTTCGAAGGAGGAGCAGAAGAACTCTCTCAGGAGGAACAAGTTGTTCTCCTTGAGGCCTATGTTCGTGAGTCATACAAACTCATTATGGGGAAGTAAATCTCATGAATGGGATAACAATTCTGTGTCAAGTTCCCCAAAACAGAGTTCCCATTCATACTCTGCCAAACAAATATTTGAGATTTCTTCCCAGGCCGGAGCTTACATGGGTCATCTTCTCTACTGATCAAGAAGGAAAAAGACCAACACTTTGCCATCAATAAGTGGGAGAATAAATAAGTTAGAGGTTTTGGCTGCATTGGTTCAGGGGGGGTTTGTTGGACAAAAAGAACCAATGAGCCAAGATCAGAAAACCTCTAAGTCCCACATGGTATCACAACAACTGCTGAAAGCCTCATCAGTAGTTTGACAAGTGCTGAAGACTTCAACAGCTGAAGATCAAGTGCTGAAGACCTCAACAGCTGAAGAACCAAAGTGCTGAAGTACAACAGCTGAAGTACAATAGCTGAAGAACACAAGTGCTAAAGCTGAAAGACCAAAGTACTGAAGTACAACAGCTGAAGAGTTTACAAGTGCTGAAGATCAACAACTGATGTACAAAGTCTGAAGACAAAGACTGAAGACATCAGCTGATGGTATCTACTGAAGTCATCAGCTGATGAAACACCTGAAGGTCAAAGTCTGAAGATCAAGTACTGAAGCCTCAGTAGTTTGTCACAACTGCTGAAGAGTACTTCTTCAGTAGTTGTGATATCAGTAGTTTTATATTTTTATGTTTCAGTAGTTTTGTAAAACGACTGAAGAGCTTGTTCTTCAGTCGTTGTAGTTTCAGTAGTTTTATATTTTTTACTTAACATGCTGATATGTTCTCAGTAGTTGTGAACATTTCAGTAGTTTGTTAAGAATTAGTTATTTTTGTATTGGATCTGCAGTTGTCACTTTCCGTGATAACAGCAGTGATTGTTGCACTCTATATAAAGAGTGACAACCTATTGTAATTATGAGAGATGAAAGAGTGAATGAATGGAATGAATGATTGATTTGATTAGAAATATTCTACATCTATAAACATTCCTAGAAATCAGAAATATATATATTCTCTCCCTATAACCGTATGCGTTCTTAATGCTTACAAGTATCAATTGCTTGCTACAATTTGTCTAATTCTAGTTTGTATTCCGCTGCTTTGTATTCTGATACATCAAACTTGTGATCACTGATCCTGTCACTCTCTTCTCCACCCTTACTAAAGGAGAGATGAGTGTCATGACTCACCCATGTATAGCCCACATCATCTACCGACATGTGAGGCGGATCTCCAAGAACCTTTTCGGTTGTCCATATGGAAGAGGCTCTCGCTTCTATAAGTGATTACATCTTTAAGCCCTCAACTATGGCAACCCAACCCATTGACACTTCAACTGAAGTTGCATGGTGTAGGGGAAATCTGCCAGCCATGAACTTAGAATTGGTGATGATGAAGAAAACTTTGGTCCTATTTTCTCCTCCCCTTGTGATTCTTCTATTGAAGATGAGGGGAGTCTAAAACTAAAGCTGCACAAGCTGACTAAAACCTGCATTTAGTCACCTAGATTCTAAGGTGGCTACCATACAAAAGAGGGTCAATGACCACCAACTTGAGGTCATCGATCTCAATGGCAAGTTAGCTGAGAAACCACTCAGGAGGACTCAACTGGGGGCCAAAAACCTACAGATGAGATGGACCTAACCTCTAGCTCACGTAGGCAAGAGGGTGATACTACCAAAAAAGGGGAGAAAGTCCTACCTACAATCACAAAACCTTTGAGTTATTCTTAAAATATGGACATAGAGGATTCACAACCCTCACTTGAAACTGTCCATACCTAGCAACCTCCTCAAGTCCGCATTGAAGTGGACTCACTCATACAAAGTCTATTATGGAGGGTATTCCAAGGGCTATGCCTACCCTACCCCATGATGCTGAAAATGAAATAGTAAGGTGGATGTATGCCTTCAATTTACAAACCCTAAAGTATTATAAGAGTCTTCTTCTAGTTCATATGTCACTAGCCAACACAAGTCAAAATAGGAACTGACAAACTAGCTCAGAGGATCCAAGACAGGATTGTTTAAAAGTTCAAATTATGAAGAAGACAAAGGCTAATAGGCAATATCATTGGCCAATTGAATGTTGAGGTGGACCCTAAGAATAGCTTCAAAGGAGAAACCTTGACTAAAGGCCTAGTGATAGAACCTATGAACCTTGAGACAGGAACTACTTCAACATCTTTTAGCCTCAGTGAGGCACCAGTTAGTGAAGGTGTTTCATAACCTCTCTCGAGCCAGAGCTCAAGTATTGAACCATGCAATGAATGCCAAATCTCTCTCCATCGTGAGTTACCAAAGCCTGTGAGTGAAAAACTGAAAAGGACGTTAACTCCTTAGAAGATTAAGGAGGAGGAAAGAGAGAGGAAGAAAAATCCAAGTGGAAAGGGTTCAAGTGGTTTCCTAGGCTTCATGGAAGCTACATTCAGGGTTCCCCTAGACCAAACACTTAAGATGATAAGTTAAAGGTCACCATATTAAACTACTTGGGGACCAGAACCTATAACATTGATGAACTCATCTCTATTCTCTTGGAAAAGCTAAATGAATTGGCTGTCACTAAGTTATCAAAAAGAGAGAAAATAAGGTAGAGGATACAAAGCTGTTTCTCAAGATCAAAGAAGAAAGGCAAAGGAAAAGATTTTACAAGCATGTTAGAACCCTAGAAAGATTAGCATTTTAGTCTTTAGATTAGTTTTTATCATAGTGTAGGGACTTATTATGTAAATATATGTTCCTTTTGTTTCTTTTTATTAGTATAAATAGGATAGCTTGTTTTTGTGCAGGTAAGATACTTTGACAGGCATTGAAACTGTTGTTAGTTCTCTTATTTTGCTCATTGTAATCCTTACTAATATCAATTGAAACTCTATGAATTCTTCTGATATTTGTTTTGTTGATTACTTTGTTTATTTAAATTGTCAATTGCTTGATAACAAATACACATCGATCCATTTGAACCTATCAAAGCATGCTCCTACTCTCTCCCCGAATCAAGAAAGCAGTTACACAAAGGTTGTGGCAACTAAGCAACAACCCTAAGTAAACAGAGAACCAGATAGAGAAAATATGATAGGCATGTGCTTCAGGTGTGATTTTAAGTTGTAAAAAGGAGATGGGTCATGCGTTGATTCATTGCATAGATAAAGACTGTCGTATAGTTGACCTTATGGATTTGCTTATGTTTGGAAGGGTTGATTTGATGAGGTTATAGGCTTGTCCAATTGAAACTGATAAATTTGTTCACTTTTTGGCAGCATAGTTTGGTTGGTTGATGACGAAGGCCCTGAATAACAAGATGCATGATTATAGGTGCAGTTACAAGGTTGTAGATGTGGACTTCTAAAGTATTGATTCGCGCGCCTAAGGAGAGTTTACAAGGATTAAATCTAGAGGCTCGGGAAGTAAAATCAAGATTAAGAAGATCAAGTTACACGAAAAGCTCAACCTATCACGCGAGAAGTACGTCTCACGCTTGAGCTAGGAGAGAAGTTTTATGTTTAGTATAAATAGTCTGTTTTCAATGTAATTATAAAGCTTTTGTCATTTTCTTGATCACATCTATTGTAATTATTTCCAATCAGAGCGCAAAGAATATCATGTTATTTACTATTGTTTTCAAATTCATTTGACTATACATAATCTTCTAACCATGAGTGATTACATTGCACATGCTCCTCATGAGATTGATTTGTTGTTATTGTTGATCCTTACACTTGTCCTGTGAGTACATAGAGTTTGAGTATCTAAAGTAGCTTGAAAAAAAGTAATGAAAGAACAAAAAGCTACTAAGAGGAAGATAAGGGAAGAAGATGCAAATTCAAGAGCCACTATCAAATCAAGTTTGAAGAAATCTGTTGATAGGTAGAAGATGGTAAGCTTCTTCAACTCGTATGAATTCTATGGAAGGAGGCATGGTCCAATGTCTCTATCCACCATGGATAAGCACATTAGGGTGATCAAGCAAAAGATTAAATGCGGTGAGCTTGTGGACTTGTATTCTCCACCAAGTCAAGTAGCACCTAAAGTTGAGGTCAAGCTTGAAGCACAAGAGACAACACACCTAAACATAGTGTTGGAGCACAACCAACTTGATCTTCTGTTTCACAGAAGGGGCCTGACCCATCCCTTTCTAAACTTGCGAGGAAAAGGACGTAACTTAGAAAGACATACAAGAACAACCTAGTGCTGAAGGCTAGTCTTCTTAGTTGTATATGGAAAGAGGAAGAAAAAGATAGCCATGAAGAGGGACACTAAGAAGAAGAAGAAGAAGTTCAAGGCATCCACCCCTACACCTCAGTATGAGTTAGAGCATCTCGTCTAAGAATAGGTTGTTCAATTAAGTCCAACTAATGCAAAGCCTCTTACTGCTGGAAGACCCATCTTGTCTAAGACATTTGTTGTTACTCTAGACAAATAGTATGTCATTAGAGATCAAGGAGGTCAATACATCTATTTCTTGCAAGACATACTTGACCTTCCTTTACATGATCTATATGACATGAGGAGATACTATAAGAGTCTGAGGGATCTTGAGTAAATGGTGAAGTAAGGAATGGTCTTGATCCTGATAAGGACTATTAGTAAATGATCATCTCTTATGTTTTGGTAGCATCAGCCTAGGGGGAGTTTGTAAGGTTTACATTTAAAGACTGATGCAACCAAAGCAACTAAATAGCTCTCAACATGCATACATGAAGTATAGAGGAAAGTTACTTTCAAACTTTTACACAACTGAGTAAGAATATGCGAAGTGTAAAATCTTTCAAAACCAAATAACCAAATTCTCCGAAACCAAAGATAAAGTCTTTCGAAACTTTAGAGACAAATTCTTCCAAAGCCAAAAACTATATTCTTTCAAACATAAAAAAGACATGTTTTCTCTGATCATAAATTTTTAATATTTTTAAAATGGTTGTAAGTAGAGTAGAAATAAAAAGCTGATATAAGTACAAAAAGATATTATTTAATTGAGAAAAATAGTAATTTTTAATATAATTATAAATATAAGAATAGAAAAATTAGATGTAAATGCTCTAAATTAGATATCATTTTAATGTATTATTATTTTATCAATTCCCCTTACCTAATCTTAGTTTTGGACCTTTGGTTTATATAATTGTGTGGTTTGGAATACATACACTCTTGTGAGGAAAAGACGGGTATGGGTTAGAATGAGTTCGGGTCAGAACGGGTTTGTGAGAAAAATGGGTTAGGATGAGTTCACGTCAAGATGGGTCGGATCAGCTAATTACAAAATTTTTAATTTTTCAACAAATACCATAAAATCATCAAAAAATCAAACAAATTATATTTATACAAATTAGTGATCTTATAGTCTATACTTGATAGAGCTGCTGCAACAACATCAGAAACTCAAACAAACCACAAAAATGGTAGATTCAAACGCCAATTGGAATGCACATGATCTTAAGGATAATTAATGAACAAATAAGACCGAAAAATAGAAATTGAATATAACCTGAACAGGATACTTGACAACAAGGCTAGGATTCCAAATTGTTACGCATTTAAATATAACCTGAAATTGTTACGCAATTGATTAACAACAAGGCTAGGATTTAATTTCAGGTATCACCACGAATCAACAGATGCGAAATCGTGAATCGCATAGAAGTTACTGATGCTAGGATTCCCAATCAAATCCTTCGGCTTCCATGGCGTCTTGAAAGCCCTAACGTGAATCTCCCTATCAGAAGCCACTGAGCTCCACAACCTGTATACGGTCGACGGTGGTTTGAGCCTTGAGGTGACTGGTCAACGGTGGTTCATGGTGGTTTATAAGTTCTGAAGTTCTGAGGAAGTGGGAAGTGAGTGAGTGGGTGGCTTAATGTGATCCGGTATTCATGATTTATTTCGACCCATGATCTATTTACATTAGATTTTTGCAGCCCATTCTAACGCTATACATGTTTTTTAGGCCCAAACTGACCTATTTATTTTTCAAAAATACCCATAAGGGCCCAAAATAATAAATATGAACTGGTTTTGTGACGTATAAGTTTAATTATATAGTAAATGAATATAGAACGGCTCTAAATTGAAGCTGAAATAACTTCTCATATATAGGAAATTATAAGTTGTGAAACAACTTTCACTTTTCAAGACATCATTTGATTTTTATGATTATATTGTCTATGACGTTCTAGGACAATAATGTAGTAAAAGAAAGAAACAAATTAAGGTTAGGTAGTAGACATAGTTTGATTATGATCACTCTTTTATTTTGGTAATATCTTTCTCGTAGCAATAGTTTGATTATTACTATTTTTTCCTTACAATAACTATCTAAAACTTAAGCAAGTTCCAACACTTTCTAAACAACTTGAATTTAAATAATGTTATCATTTATACGTGAAGAAAAGTATTATATTATTATGACATTAAAATACTCGGTCACGAGATAGATATAAAATTATATTTTTAAGTATGTGGTTTATCTTGGTAAAGTAGTGTAGTATTCAACCAAAAAAATTGTGGATTCAAATTCTATAACGTCTAGCTGTTGTGATTTTATTAAATAAATTGTGTTTCCGGTACAGAAAACGTGTTCGATAAAAATAATGGCACCAACTTTCACTATTTACAACAACTTATGTAAAATTAGTAATATATATATATATTATATTATATATATAATATATATTATATTATATATATATATATATATATATATATATATATATATATATATATATATATTAATTTTGATTTTATAAAGTTTTATTTAAAAACAAATATCATTGGCATATGTTTATTTTTATCTTTATTTTATTTTAAATTTTATGAAAAAACAGTCATATCAAATATACCAAAGCAAAATATTTTTGATTCAAAATAATTAGATATTTATTAATATATAAGAAAGTGTAAATAGTAACCCATCACAAAGGCATGTTCTTTTTTACAAAACAATATATTTAAAAGAGTAAATTACACGGATCATCAATAAGGTTTGCTCAAATTTCACTTAAGACATTTCTTTCTGGGTTTAAATGTCTTGGGATTGAAAATTACAGGCTTAGTCCTAAGATTCAGAAAAACGTACGACATTTCTTCCTATGGTTAAATGACATTTAAATAATTTCGTTAAGTAGGGGTAAATTGACTTTTTTACCCTTTTAATTAAAAAAAATAAGAGACAAATTTATATAAGTGGGACCTAGCATCTAAATTCTCTATGGGGAGAGGGTTCAAGTTAGTTCCTAGGCTTCATGGAAGCTACAATCAGGGTTACCCCTAGGCCAAACACTTAAGATGGTGAGTTAAAGGTCGCCATATTAAACTACTTGAGGACGAGAACCTACAATATTGATGAACTCATCTCTATTCGCTTAGAAAAGCTAAATGAATTGGCCGACACTAAGTTATCAAAAGAGAGAAAATAAGGTAGAGGATACAAAGCTGCTTCTAAGATCAAAGAAGAAGGAGGAGGAAAAGACTTTACAACATGTTGGAACCCTAGAAAGATTAGCATTTTAGTTTTTAGATTAATTTTGTCATAGTGTAGAGACTTATTATATAAATAGATTTTTTTTGTTTCTTGTTATTAGTAAAATAGGATTGTTTGTTTTTGTGCAAGGAAGACACTTTGATAGATATTGAAACTGTTGTTAGTTCTCTCATTTTGCACATTGTAATCCTTACTAATATCAAATGAAACTCTATGAATTCTTATGATATTTGTTTGTATTGATTACATTGTTCATTTAAATTGTCAATTGCTTTATAACAAACACAGAATGATCCAGTTGAACCTATCAAATGGTATCAGAGCTTTCGTTTTAGTGATTTGAACTTCAAAATCAACTGTTGAGCACTTTTGAATCACTTGAATATGTGTTTTGATCGCAATTGTTCAATTAATTGTTGATTTAGTTGTGTTTCGTCACTAGAAACATGATTTGAATCATAATTGAGTGAATTGACACCTTCAAATCTGAATTTTTGGCAGATTTGAGTTCGAACTGTTCTTCAAAAGTTGAACACTAATTCTGCAAAATCGAGAAATAAGTTGTTGTTAATTGGAAGAAATGATGCTAAAGGATTGATTATCGATGTATTAGTCACTTGATTAAAGAGTTTCAGATCATTTTATCAATTTTAGAAAAATTTGTTAAGATCATATTGTTACGAAGAAGATGAATTAGGCGTTTGAGGTGTTGAAATCATCTAAAAATCACCTAAGTGTTTAGGACCATGAACACTCTTCAGACGCTTTAACACTGTTTAGGCATTTTGGAGTGGCCGTTTTGACACTTTTTGGACGTTTCAGCATTGTTCGAATGTTTTTCAGAAAACTAACTCTCAGGCGCTTTGGAACTATTCAGGCGCTTTAGAACTATTCAAGCGCTTTGGAACAATTTTAGACGCTTCACACTGTTGGGCGTTTGGGAACTCTTTGGACGTTTTGATACTGTTCAGGCGTTTCTACACTTGGTGTAAGGCCCCGCCCCCGGAAACCTCACAGTTCGTCAATCACAGCAGATAAAACATTAAACATTATAATTATACAAACTTAAGCAGCGAAAATAATTTATCAAAAACCATTCATTTCATTTAAACCACTATTGTTGAGAAATACATCATCGTTTAACTGATTACAAAAGAATATTTTACTGCATTACAATACAACAGCAACATAAAATACGAATGGATGTCAGTCTTTCCTTGTCGAGTAGCTTCACCCTTGTGCCATCCTGAGCAATAATTACCTGCCAATTGAAAATGTATAAAAGTCAGCGTTGCTGATTGAATTATAGTTTTAAAAGTAATAAAATAGTTTATGTATGTTGTATATGAAAATACTTTTTTCTGTAAAATACAACTCTGTACTGTATATGCGAGCACGCATTAATTATATGAACATATACTGTTCATTCTCTTTACTGTATGCCTTGCATGTTCTGTAATCTTTTATCATTATCTTTCACTTTCTGTATAGACCAATGAGCAATACCTCAAACTGTATGCACGGTGGAAAACTGATGATGGGCCATCTATACCCTTAAAAGGGTCATCATATCCCTCGAAAGGGTCATCTATATCCGTCGAAAGGGTTCCGTGTACTCTATACGAGGCCGACCCAATCATCCAGGACACGTTGCAACGGTCCTACCAATCTCAGTTGATTGGCCCTGTGTGCATAATAGGGTAGCTTACCCGCAACAAAGTTGAGCTAACGACAACATGGTCGTTTACCTCCTGTAAGCTTGCAAGACTTGTTAACATTTTATTAATGTTCCTCTTTTTTTCTTTATTGCTCTTTCTCTTTATTATTACAATATACTTTACGTTACGATAATAAAAATACCACGTAAAGTCACATACTATAAGTAATAATAATAATAACAATAATAATAATAAGAAACAATCATAATCATGCATGGAACATCATCATAAATAAGCACTAGTCAAATCTCGGTCAAAACCCTAAAAGCACAGACTCCCAAAAATTCTGTAAAAATTTCTAAGTGTCTTAGCGTTATGACACTATTTGGGCACATGAGCTCTGTTTGGGTGTTTCATTACTATGTAGGCGCATCAGTCAATACTTAACTGCATTAACTCTTAGGCGCATGGGTACTATTCGGGCGTATTAACACTTAGGCGCATGGGTCATTCGGACGCATGGACACTTAGGCGCATGGGCCTCTTGGGCGCATGGGCACTATTAGGGCGCATGGCCCTACACTTGGTCATCCAGCTAATATTTCTAGGCACATGGACCCCTATTCAGGCGCATGGGCTATACTTTAAATATTTCTAAGGCAATTTCAGGCGCATGAGCCTTATCTAGGCGTATGAACTTTCTGTAAAACAGGTTTCTAGTATGTTTTCAAACCCAATCCTCAAACTCATCTGTTCTAAGCTTAACATGGCTATTTTAAGCATGAACAACCTATAAGCATTCACGAATCAACATCCAACATGCGTAATACATACGAGTATACATACATACACATTTAAAAATCGGTTTAATACATTTTCATCCCCAAAGATGTTTAAAACATGTAGAAACTGGGGTCTAGAAACTCACCTAGTGCAACATGGGTATTTCTTCCTTTCTAACCCTTTTGCAACTGAGTTCAAACACCTAAAAACACCATCAAACACACACACCCGAGCACATACATAAACACATAAGCACATAAGCATTTAACCAGGATAAAACCTGTCCTAAACATTTCACAACCACGAATTCTTACCTTGATTTCGATTTCTTCTTTTCTTCTTCTTCAAAACCCGAAGTTCTGCTCTCTTTCTTTCTCTCTCTCTAAAACCGAAGTGAAAGAGTGATGTGAAGGGAGGGTGGGCGGCCATGCCCACCTTTACACCAACTTTTCAAAGATTTGTCCTTTTGGACATTTTTAGTCCCTCCACTTGGACTTTATTGATTTCTTTCTTTTATTCTTCATTTCTTGTCTTTTTTAAAATAACCGTGTGTTACATTGGAAACTTCAGAAGTTCATTAAGACAATCTCTTAGGTGTTTCTAAGCCAAGTTGGGCGTTTCACTACTATTTAGGCATTTCACTACTATTCAGGTGCATCTAATTTAGACATTTCACTTAACACTTAGAATTTTTTCACAATTCTAAAATCCAAAAATGTTTCATTTCTTTAGTTCATTTTAAATCTAAAAACATCCAAATTAGTATATTTTCTTAAATTCAAAACTTAATCATTGTTAATTCTGAAGATTCAGAGAATAGAATACCAAAGCTGAAGAATAGAGCTGACTTCAAAATTTGGTCACTCAAGCTGAAACATCATTTTAACTCAATTGATACTTATATGTGGAAATCAATTGAGAAAGGACCTCGCATCCTAGTCACTTCTGATGGTCCTGATAGAGGATTTGTATATACAAAAGATACTCAAGAGCCATATCTAGAAGATGACTTACATGGTGATGATTTAAAGAAGGTGAAGAATGATGTTAAAGCATATTCTCTTATGTCCAAAGGGTTACCTTTGGAGGTACTTTCAAAACTGGAGAACTATCAAAATGGTTATACCATGTATAAAGCTCTGAAAGTTATTTGTAAAGGAAGAAAAGAGATACAAGATCTCAAAAGGAAAAAGTTAAAGATGCAACTTGAACTTTTTGAGCATATATCAGGAGAAACTTTAAAGCAGGTGATGAATAAATATGTGCAACTCACATTTGAAATGTCATCCATAGGAATCAAAAATGATTTAAAAGACATAAATGATAGACTTCTGAATGCACTTCCATCCTCATGGAAACAAACTGTAACCCTGTTAAAGCACACTGAAAGGTTTCCCATGGAAATTGGTGAGAGCTCAAGAAATAATGACAGATCAACATCAACATCTAAATATGCAGGACTGTTGAAGGGTGGTCAAATACAACACAACAACACAAAGACGAGAGTAACTAAACTTAATCAACCAGTGAGAACTCTAAAAAACAATCTGAGCCGCTTGTTTTTTATCACATGCAAATCACATGTTATTTTTCCTCATTTTATAGAACGTTCATAGCTTTTTTTTCATAATATTATTTTTCCAAAAAAATCACTATAAAATTAGTATCTTTTATCATTTTAACGCCTACCATGTTGATATATACTTTTTTTAAAAAAATCGTCAATTCGTTGTTTACATATGTATAAATCTGGTTATACACATGTGTAATACTGGATTTACACATGTGTAAAACCGGTATTACACATATGTAAAACGAATTTCAGAAAAAAAAATTTATAATTTTTTTTTATTTATTTTATGAAAGAGGAAAACTAGGGGAACATTTTTATATTTTTTTATTTTAATGTTATTATTCTATTTATAAATTTGTAAATATTTTTGTTAACTATAATTTTGTCATTGAAAACTAATGGTTGAGATTGATTAACAGTTTTGATAAAAAATAAGTTCTCATTTGATCCATCTCCTATATATATATGTATATATATATATGTATATATATATATGTATATATATATATATATATATGTATATATATATGTATATATATATATGTATATATATATGTACATATATGTATGTATATATATGTACATATATGTATGTTATATATATATGTACATATATGTATGTATATATATATGTACATATATGTATGTATATATATATGTCATATATGTATGTATATATATATGTACATATTGTATGTATATATATATGTACATATATGTATGTATATATATATGTACATATATGTATGTATATATATATGTACATATATGTATGTATATATATATGTACATATATGTATGTATATATATATGTACATATATGTATGTATATATATATGTACATATATGTATATATATATTATATATATATATATATATATATATATAATTCTTACACGTAAGAAGGTTTAATTATTCGGCATTAAAGAGACATGAACAAGGAATTACCTATCACCTTTTTCAAGTTCCCGTATATGTGAACGTGTAAGACTATTTGTGACATATTTTTTTGAAATATCATATTATATTCTTTTCTTTTTAAAGTATAATAATTATAAATATACTTTATAAAGAAAGTTGTTCTTTTTTTAAATCTTAAATGTACTATAACAAGCAGATACACCAATTTTATAACATGCAAATGGTACAAATGCATGTCATTTTTATTAATGACAAGAAAGTATTTTACACGCAACATTGGCCATAAACGCTTCTAAAAAATGAGTGATAAATGACACATAAATGAAAGTCATTTTTATTTACGACGCATGTCGTCTTTCTTTATGATTTTTACGTGTCATTTTTATTTATGACTTGCGTGTCTTTTATGCCTGTTTATGACACACATTGTGTGTGTTAAAGCTATACATATTCTAGTAGTATTTATCTTAAAATTGGTTATCCCATACTTTATTCTTGCCCTGTAAGAATTTCTTTGTTGAGAAGTTCCTAGATTCAAACATAGATAGTGATTGATGAAATAAATGAGCAGGACTCCCAAACTAGTGAGAGGGAGGCAGAGTTGTACTATAAGTTTTGTTCACATTTGCATTAGTCTTCTTAATAACACGTTTTTCAATTAACCACATGTTTTTCAATTTTATATGACTAATATTTTATCTTCATTGTCTTAATCAATTAAATCAAATATAATGTAATTTGTGTAAATATTTAGAAACACAAGATAGTTTATCCACAAGATCTTGAAACGTAGATTTAACACATGATTCATAATTTAGAAGTATATGACTAATATTTAGTATCAAAATGACTTTAATAATCTAACAAGTTGGAATAACAAATTGGAATATTTTGTGCAAATACAGTTAAGAGTAGTATTAAAGTTAATTAAATACAAGTTTTGCATGAACACATATATAAAATTGCTAGTAATATACACGCGTGTTGCAGCAGGACTAAAAACCTTTTTTTAATTTAATTACAACAACATTATCAATGAAAAAGTCCACATCGGCTAAACTTGGATGGTTTCAAGTTGTGACATTATAATTACAACAATATTAGCAAACATGGTTGGAGAGTAGGAACATGACTAATTTTTGACTGTTAATATAACTCTTTAACTTCATTATTTATGCATTGCACTATTTAAGAAGAATACAATTTGAATTAGAATTCTCTTATACAAACACCACATGGATCTTCCCTTAGTAGGAAGACCAAAAGATGTGTAGGATTCATAAAATAGTAAACTAATCAAAAATTCAAGTTTTATATTTTAAGAAAGATTTTGAAATATTTCAGTCCATCTGGTTATTAATTAGTCAACTCGGGTTATATTATAGCTACAACGGATTAAAGCTATCAACTGTAATTTAAAGCATAAACTTCAAAAAACATTTTATTTAATAATCAGTTGTTATTACATCAAATGCTCTTATTATTTATATTCTTTGAAATTATTGTACAAAATGTGCCCATTTCAACTGTTTTAACATGAAGACATTTGACTCATTACTCAAAAAACATCATATAGTTTTTACACAGTGAAAATGTCTAATTGAACATATAGTGGATTTACAGGATTCTTTCGACCGTCCCCGTAACTCCAAATAATGCTTTCACAATGTGTTGGATAATTTGTTCACCGACTTGCTCTTTCCAGTGTCATGCAACATAAACTTTTAATATTAGAAACAATAAAAATAATAAAAGAAAAAAATACAATGTTCAGTAATGCAATTGGCAAAATGAGAATATTTTGTCAAATAATGCAATTGCCAAAAATAACCATTACCACGCTTAAAACCATATTAGCTTTTGTAAACTACTCAAGCATTTAACTTCCTTGACATTCTTGCAAGAGTGCATTCATGATTAGACATACTACAAGAAATGCATTAAATGAGAATAATTTTCAATTTGGGCATGGTGTAGAAAACTCAAAACCTCGTTCAAAATCATTTAATAACTATTAAAATATAAACAAAAAATAAATTACATATTGACCCAACATAGTCATAATAGAAGAAACCTTCAATACGATTAACATTCATTTTACACAAGATTGAAGGCTTTTTCATAAGAAGAAGCACTCTATTGTCACCCCAAGTTAAATTGGTGCTTGCTGTTGCACTAGGAGCCGTAACACCACATGCTAAAGTGTGGATGTTTTGTATCCATTGAGCAAAGAGGAGTTGTAACTAGATAGCGTTATTTGAAAAATATCTTGGGGATGTCTTAAAGCGCTCATGGTACCATTATGAATTTACAAACCAAAACAAATCCATTTATGGATCTATATGTTCCAATTGAACATTAGCTCATAACTAAGATATGGATGATGGATTAATGTAATTGACCTGTTAGATAAAAGAAGCTCATTTGTTATGATCATGACTTTATTTAACAAGTTCCAGCTTGATTATTGAATTGAACTATGTAAGGTTATAGTTGAAAGGCTGATGTAACCAAAGCAAACAAAGAGCTTCCAACATGCATAATTACATACATAGTAGAAGTTACTTTGGAAGTTTTGCCATCTTCATAAGAAATATGTTAAGTGTAAATCTTCTAAAGACAAAGACCAAATCTTCTAAATCCAAACATGAAGTGTTTCGAAGATTCAAGGACAAAGTCTTTCAAAGCCAAAGACTGAACATTGACTTCTTTCGAAGACAGAGAAGACTTGCTTTCCCTGATAACTTTTGTATAAAGCTGACTAACGTTCCACTGCCACTTTAAAGTTATACAAGTTGGTGAAAAGGTTCATGCTTTAGTAAACTATAGATTATGCTTTGGAGTCTATAACTTTCTACTTTGTATCTTTTATCCTTTTTATACTAGATTAGATGTGTGTAAGGCCCCATTCCCGGAACGCTTATAGCTGGTCAATCATCGCACGTAAAACATATATTTCAATTAAATTTAATAAAACATCGTAGCGGAAACATTAAAAGCAACATGTCATTTCATTATAAATGCTTTTGTAAATTAATACATCGTTATCAGATTACAAAATACTTGTTGCATTACATCACAAAAGCATTATAAAAATAGATTACATCCCAAAAGAGCCAAGTAGCCGCCTCTTGCCATCCTCAGCAACCATTACCTGCCAACTCGAAACACATAAAAGTCAGCCTTGCTAAGTGAGTTCTAGTTTTAAAATAAAACATACTTTACTTTCGTTTAAAACCGTTCTTTACTTTTGTACATGATCACACATCATACGTACACATAGATAATATCATTATTATCTTCATCATTCGTTCATTAACTTTCATTCACATTCATTCATACTTTCTTACATTCATTCGTACATTCATTACTTTCGATGACATGTACGATACCCCAAACATATGCACGAAGCTGGTTACTGGGCCTGAGCTTTTCATAGACCTCAAACATTATGCACAAAGCTAACTCCAGCACCTAGGGCAAGTACATTCACCACTTACCTTTCTCTTTCATTCTTGATCAATGCCATATGCTATACCCCAAACATTGTGCACGAAGCTAGTTACTAGGCATGAAGTCTTTCATAGACCTCGAACATTATGAACAAAGCTGACTCTAGTACCTGTGGCAAGCGACAAGGATCCTATACATATTGTCAATCACAACGATTAGACCCCAGTGTGCATCCTTTTGGGGTAGCTAACCCGCACACAGTTGAGCTAACACCCTTCATTGGGTGTGAATCTCCATACCTTTACTTGCAAGCTTTTCTTACTTTTATTCATTCATTAATGCATGCATTCTTTCATTACGTTCATCTTTTCATTAACTTCCACTTTACGTTACATAATACTTATTCATTTCTCTCATTTACATTCAACGTAAAGCCACGGGAAATAATTATACATAAACAAGAACATAAACATAACCATACAAAACATGACCATGCAAGGCACCATCATACATACATCATATATCATCTATGACCTCAAAAAGTCAACTTACTAGCCCCCGGTAACCTCCCAAGTACTCTTTTCCCCCAAAAAAGCAGGAAATATTTTAACTCCTTTCGGGCGCATGAGCCCTATTTGGGCGTATGATGAACACTTAGGCGCATGGAGAGCTTCCAGACACATGAACATTGTGTTATGAACCCTCAGTCGCATGACCTCTACTCGCATGACATTCAAGCGCATGACCATCAGTCGCATGACTTTCAGTCGCATGGCTTCCAGTCGCGTGACCTTTAGTCGCGTGATCTTTAGTCGCATGACCTTCGGCCGTATGGCTCCAGTGATATGAATCTCAGTCATATGACTCTCAGTCGTATGGCTCTCAGTCGCATGACCTCCGGTCGCATGATCCCAAGTTGCATGAGGAAAATCTCAGGCGCATGAGCCCTAACTGGGCGCAGAACCAGCCTCATTTGCACCTAAACAACAAATTAGAGTCTCCAAACCTTCTCTTACTTGTTCTAAGCTTATATCAACCATCCTAAGCCTTAGAAACCCATACGCATCATCATCAAACATAACCTGCCAAAAATCCGAGCCCCACCCGATCACACGCAAACACACCAACACACAAACACATACAAGCACAAACATACGGGTACAACACCTAACACAACAAAAATAGTTTCATATGCATTTCCAGCCCCAAAATCGGTTAAAACATGTGAAATAGGGGTTCTAGAACTCACCTTAGTAGCCTCTTCGGGTAATACTTCCTTCAAACATGTGTGCTTCAAGCTTCACCACAAAAACGCACTTGAATTTGGCTCTTCACCTTGATTCTTCAAACTTCCAAAAGCTTCTACCGCTTTCTCCTTTTTCTCTCCCTCTGGCCGACGGAAATGGGTGTATGGGAGAAGGGAATGGGCGGCCATGCCCCTTTACACCATTTTCCGATAATTTTGTCCTTTTTGGCAAATTTCACCCCTTAACTTGTATAAAATGCCTTTTCCCCCTTTTTCTTTCTTTTTCTTTCTTTGTCTTTCTTTCTTTGGCTTAAAAAATAACCGGGCGTTACAAGTCAACTCCCCATATATAGGTTTCATCCCCAAAACCTGTTATCCCTCAAACAAATATGGGTAATGCTATCTCATCTCTTCTTCGGTCTCCCACGTAGACTCAGATCCCTTTCTGTGCTTCCACTGTACGCGCACAAGCAAAACCACTTTATTCCTCAACCTCTTCCCTTTACGGTCAATGATCGCCACTAGCTGCTCAACATAATTGAGCCGTTCATCTACCTCGATATCTTCCAGTGGTACAACCATATACTCGTCTGCCAAACATTTCCTCAGATGAGATACATGGAATGTAGGATGAATTCCACTTAACTTCGCTGGTAACTCCAGTCTATAGGCCACCTCTCCTACTCGAGCAATGATTCGGAATGGCCCTATGTACCTTGGGCTCAACTTGCCCCGCTTTCTGAACCGAGTGATACCCTTCCAAGGTGAGACTTTCAGCATAACTCTATCACCCACCTCGAACTCAATCGGTCTATGTCGTTTATCAGCATACGACATGTGCCTGTCTTTAGCTGCCTTCATGAAGGCCTTGACCCTTCCCAGCTTCTCAGTCGTAGCCTCGACCACCTCAACACTCCTTAATTCTTTTTGGCCGATATCACCACAACAAATGGGTGTGTTACATCTCCTATTATATAGCATCTCAAAAGGAGGCATACCAATACTGGCATGATAATTGTGGTTATATGAGAACTCAGCTAACGGTAAGTGGTGATCCCAACATCCTCTAAAGTCCATGACACATGCCCGAAGCATATCCTCCATTGTTTGAATGGTCCTTTCCGACTGACCATCCGTTTGAGGATGATAAGCCGTGCTAATATGTAACCTCATCCCCATTGCGTCGTGGAATTTCTTCCAAAATTTAGATGTAAACCGGGTGTGACGATCAAACACAATAGACACCGGCACACCATGACGAGTTACAATGAGCAGGTCCGCCAACCTCTCAGATGAATAAGTCTCGCGAATCGGTAGGAAGTGAGCACTCTTCGTCAAATGGTCAACTATCACCCATATTGCATCATAACCTCATGCAGTACGCGACATCTTCGTAATAAAATCGATGGTGATGTGCTCCCACTTCCACTCCGGTATATCCAAAGGTTGGATCTTCCCGTACGGCTTTTGGTGCTCGACCTTCACTTGTAAACAAGTAAGGCATTTACTCACATACTCCACCACATCATAATTCATACCCGGCCATTAATAATCTTTCTTCTTGTCTTGGTACATCTTCGTAGCATCGGGATGAATAGAGTATCGAGTCTTATGAGCTTCATCCATAATCTTCACACGTAGATCTCCAAAACAAGGAATCCACATCCGCCCGAATCGGGTCCTGACACCGAGTGTGTTTTCACCCAATTCCGCAACCAGGCCTCTCATTCTTTCAGAGTTAAGATGATCATCTTTCAACACCTCATCTTGAAACTCCTTGACCTGCTTCATCACATCAGAGGTCATGATCAACTGGTAAGGCTTCACCCGAATCGGCTCGGGATTCTCCTTTCGGCTAAGGGCATCCGCTACCATATTGGCTTTGCCTGGATGATAATGGATCTCGTAATCATAGTCCTTTATGAGCTCCAACCATCTCCTTTGCCTCATCTTCAAATCTTTTTGCTCGAAGAAATACTTCAGGCTCTTTTGGTCGGTGAATATGGTGCACTTCATCCCATACAGGTAGTGTCTCCGTATCTTCAACGTGAAGACGAAAAACTGCTAGTTCCAAGTCATGAGTAGGATAATTAACCTCATGAACTTTCAACTATGGGGATGCATAGGATATAACCTTTCCTCTTTGCATCTACACACATCCCAAGCCCAAGTAGGAAGCATCTGAGTGAACCACCAAATCTTCACTTCCATGGGGTAACGACAAAATAGGATCTTGAGTCGATCTTACCTTTAACTCCTCAAACGCCTTCTCTTAAGCTTGACCCGATACAAACTTTACAACCTTACGGGTCAACTTGGTTAGTGGAGAAGCGATCTTAGAGAAGTCTTGCATAAACCTTCTGTAATAGCTCGCCAAACCCAAGAAACTACGAATCTCGGATGGCGTCTTTGGAGAGTTCGATTGCATCATCACCGCCACCTTTGTAGGGTCCACCATAATCCCTTCAGGATTCACCACGTGACCCGAGAACTGGACCTCACACAACCAGAATGCGCACTTGGAGAATTTAGCATACAACTTATCCCTTCTCAATGTCTCCAACACCTCTCGAATGTGACCGGCATGCTTATTCTCGCTCTTTGAATAAATCAGGTTATCATCAATAAACATAATCACTCATTTATCCAACATTGGCCGACACACTCAGTTTATTAAGTTCATAAAAGCAGCTGGCACGTTAGTCAATCCAAAAGACATAACGAGAAATCTGTAGTGTCCATAGTGCATGCGAAAAGTTGTCTTAGGGATATCCTGCTCTTTTACCTTTAACTGATGGTAGCCAGATCGAAGATCTATCCTCGAGAACCAATTGGCACCATGAAGCTGATCAACAAATCATCAATTCTTGGTAATGAGTATCGGTTCTTTATTGTCAACTTATTTAGCTACGGTATTCGATGCACATCCTCATGCTACCGTCTTTCTTCTTCACAAATAAGATCGGAGCACCCCAAGGAGAGATACTCGGTCGAATGAACCCCTTATCAAGTAAGTCCTGCAGTTGCTCCATCAACTCCTTCATCTCAGTCAGAACCAACTGATACGATGCCTTAGCAACAGGCTGGGCACCTAGTATCAAATCAATCTGAAACTCGATCTCTCAGTCAGGTGGCACCCCTGGTATGTCCTCGGGAAATACATCTGGTAAGTCACACATAACCAGTACATCGGATAGTTGTGGTGTTAGCATATCCACATGCTTTACATTGGCCAAGTAGGCACTACATCCACGTCTCATGCACTTTCCCACCACTGCCATCGAAATCACTTTCGGAATCGTAGTGACTCGAACACCATAAACCGTGACCCAACTCCCGTCAGGCGCTGTCAGACGAATCATCTTCTTGCGACACACAATGTTCGCCTCGTAGTCCGCCAACCATTCCATTCCTAGAACTACCTCAAACCCGCCTAAGTCATCACGAATGGTCTAACAGGAAACTTGTGACCTTCTAATTCCACGTCACAACCTTCTATCATCTCAGAAATCCTGGTAGACTTACCTATGGTAGTTTCTACATCAAAGGGGGCATTTACAGTCCTACTACTAACATGCAGTTTAGCATAGAAAGCAGCAGAAATAAAACTTTTACTAGCACCAGAATCAAATAACACAGAGGCTAAAATTTGGTTTACTAGAAACATACATGACACAACATCAGGGTCCATCCTAGCCTCCTCCTGTGTCATCATAAACGCTCTAGCGCTTGCCCTTTGTCCTTCTCCCCTAGCCTTCGTCACTCCCGAACCTTAAGTCCTCGGCTTCTTGTAGTCCCTACTCATGTGGCCCTCCCCGCCATAGTTAAAACACCTCCTTGCCTTGCATTCCCTCGCCATATGACCAGGCTTCCCACATTTGAAGCACAGGTTCGATCCCCACCTACACTCGCCGGTGTGCTCCTTCCTACACTTGCCACGTCTCCTCACCCTCGCACCAGATGTAACCACATGCCTATCATCCACACGTGCACCTTTGTTGCTTGGAGTGGCCCTGCCACGTCCAACTCGCTTCCCATTCCACTTCCAATCACTACCACCTTTCTTGCTGCCTTCAACCACCACCACAGTCCTTTCATCGTACAACCTCCCTGCCAAGTCAACTGCCGACCTAAATGTGCTTGGTCGGGCAACGATCATGTGCCTACAGACATCCACCGACAAGCCCTTGATATACCTCTTCATCTTTTGCGACAAGGGTGTTACTTGATCTAGCACCAGCCATGCCATCTTATTGAACTTGGTGGTGTATTATTGATGTGTCATTGTTCCCGCTTCTAGCTGCGGGAACTCTCGCTCAACTTTGTCCATCTCTCGGTGAGGACAGAACTCCTTAATCACAAGCCTTTTCAGCTCTGCCTACTTCATCCTTACAATTGCTCGACTACCCTCGGCTTGGAAAATATTGTACCACCAGCACAGAGCCAAGTCCATTAATGAGTGGGCAGCAAACCTCACCTTCTGATCTTCCTGACACTCGCTAATATCAAGAACAACTTCCATCTCTCTCACCCACCGAGGAGCAGCAGCAGTGTCGTTACCATCAAAGTAGGGGGGCTTGCATCTTTGAAATGCCCCGTAGTTGAAGCCTCGTGCTGCCTTTGGTGCAGGCTCTTCTTCCTCTTCCTCATCTTCAGAGAAAACCGTCTTCGTCTCTGGTCGCTCCCGTTCTCCCGTCGACGTATTCCTCACCCTTCTTTCCTATTCCCGGATAGCCTTAATCACTTCAGTCACCATAGACGGTAACATCGTCTAGATGACCTCATGCAATTCCTCTATAATAGCCACCTATACTGAGACTCTCAAATTAGCACTCTCGTCTTCACCATCTGGATGAGGGGTCTCGGTTCTTCATGAACCACCTTTTCGGCACTAGGCCTTCCTCTTTTCGCCTGCAATTCAGCACCACGTCCACCACGACCTCCACCACGCGAAGCTTTAGATGATCTACCACCAGCCATCCTCCAAACACACTAAAAGATTCAAAGACCAACACAGTCATTCAAGGGAATAGCTTAGTTTATGTTAAGTATAGTAAGTCCCTAATTACAGTGGCCAGTTATGATTATCTAGTTAGTTTACTCTTCATACCCCAAGCATTTCCTATCCTAACTAAATCAATATCTAAATCAAGAAAGAGCACATAAACAACATAACATGCGCACGTAATGCCTGTTAACAATAAGAAAATACTAGATGGCACCCAGCTACTCAAACTAGCATCCCATCCATTTCCGTCCCATTTTCAGTTTAAGTTTAGGTTTATTTTAAAATTTTACCCGTTTCACTAAAACTTTGGCCCTGATACCAACTGGTAAGGCCCCGTTCCCAGGACGCTTACAGCTGGTCAATCATCACACATAAAACATATATTGAAATTAACATTAATAAAACATCATAGCGGAAACATTAAAACAACATGTTATTTCATTATAAATGCTTTTGCAAATTAATACATTGTTATCAGCGTTGCTGACTGAGTTCTAGTTTTAAAATAAAACATACTTTACTTTCGTTTAAAACCGTTCTTTACTTTCGTACATGATCACAAATCATATGTACACATAGATAATATCATTATTATCTTCATCATTTGTTCATTAACTTTCATTCACATTCATTAATACTTTCTTACATTCATTCGTACGTTCATTACATTCGATGACAGGTACAATACCCCGAACATTGTGCACGAAGCTGCTTACTCGGCTTGAGTTCTTTCATAGACCTCGAACATAGTGCATGAAGCTTACTCCAGTACCTGGGGAAAGTACATTCACCACTTATCTTTTCTCTTTCATTCTGGATCAATGCCATATGCTATACCCCAAACACTATGCACGAAGCTGGTTACTAGGCATGAGGTCTTTCATAGACCTCAAACATTGTGAACGAAGCTGACTCTAGTACCTGGGGCAAGCGGCAACGATCCCATACATATGGTCAATCACAAGGATTAGACCCCAGTGTGCATCATTTTGGGGTAGCTAACCCGCACACAGTTGAGCTAACACCCTTCATTGGGTGTGAACCTCCATACATTTGCTTGCAAGACTTTCTTACTTTAATTCATTCATTAATGTATGCATTCTTTCATTACATTCCTCTTTTCATTATCTTCCACTTTACATTACATAATACTTATTCGTTTCTTTCATTTATATTCAACGTACAGCCACACGAAAATAATCATACGAAATAGGAACATAAACATAACAATACAAAACATTACTATACAAGGCACCATCATACATACATCATACATCATCTACAACCTAAAAAAGTCAATTTACTAGCACCCAGGAACCTCCCAAGTTAAAGCCTACATTCAACTGTTGATGATGGTTTTCAATTTTTGTATTGTGTGTTTTATGAAATCCCATCCTCTGAATGTGGGTGATTTCCTTATTTTGAGGACAGATTTAAATCATTTTCCTTTGGAATTCGTGTTTCACGAATGAAATGACCCTACCGAAATAGGATTGAATCCCGTACTTTGGTGACAAAGGTCAGTTCTCGATTTTTTTCTTGTTATTATGAAATTCAATCATCAAGATAGGCATGAAATCCATACCTTGATGATAATATCATCCGTTTGAAAATTTTATGAATGGTATTTTTCCTCAAATGAAATGACCCTTTCAAAGTAGGAGTGAATTCTGTTCTTTGATGAAACTTTTCATTTTGCTATAGTTTGTTTCTATAAAAACTTCACTGTTGAGATAGGAGTGATTATCCTTACCTTAACGGTAAGTTACCTCATTTTATTCTTGTGGATCCTCAACAATGAGTTAGGATCAAACTCTCGTTTGGTAGTTAAGAGTCATACTTTAGGAAATACACCACCAAGCTAGGAGTGATAACTACATCTTGGTGAGTATTCCCATTCCTTGATCTCAAACTTACTAGGGTTTTAAGACTTCAATTGACAAGAAACATGTAATAACTTGAAAGGTGAACACCGTTATCTGACTTGTCGACGATAGTATTCCAGCCAGTCAAGCTAAAGCATGAATCTTGAACTCAAAAGGAGTTGTTGTTACTTTAGAGTAACCCTAGCTCCAAGCCTCGAACATTTAAATTTTAAATCGATTTCTTCTCTCACGCTTTTATGTTTCAATTTGACGTTTGATCTAGCTTTA
The DNA here is from genome assembly GCA_025506515.1 of Flaveria trinervia. Taxonomy (NCBI): domain Eukaryota; kingdom Viridiplantae; phylum Streptophyta; class Magnoliopsida; order Asterales; family Asteraceae; genus Flaveria; species Flaveria trinervia. Next base: position 41,692 of record JACCIX010000717.1, read on the forward strand.
TGGAACCTTTCTATCTCTGAGTTATCATCAAAACCTAATTGCATGATGATAACACTCCTAAAACAATCTTTCGTACAAGATAAAGTTATTATAAATTTATGACATGCCTTTCTGGTTATAGCAATGTACGGTTGTGTTCATGGGTTTGATGAACCGTGTGTGCAAGTCGTACTTGGAAAGCTATTTGTCATTGCCTTTATCGTCGATATTCTGAATTATTTAAATTCTAATCTGATCATGAAGGACGTCTTTGTTTAACTCTTTACCCATAATTAAAAGTGCAATTCCCATCTGTTCGTTTAAGTTTCATTCTTAATTTCGGGATGAAATTCTTTTAGGTTGGGGAGACTGTAACATCTGGTATTTTTCATTTAACTAAAAGTTTGTAACGTTTAATTCTTGTAAGGAACTTCGTTGCTAAATATGAAACTTATGAATTGTTTTTGCATATTGCTTTAATTTGTCTTTTAATCCTTTAAGATTATAATGATTATTATTATATAACTAATAATAATAATAATAATAATAATAATAATAATTGTCATGATAATAATAAGATATGAAAGTTAACAAGTTAAAACTTAATTAAGTTTAAGGGTTTTTTTTATTTAGAAACTTTAAAAATAAGTTTATGCATGAAATATCAAATCGGAAACCACAGGGACCAAGGGTGTAAATTACCAAAACCTAACGCCCCATCCCTTTTCTCACTCCCCGAATTTCCGGCCGCCGGCCGGCCAAGTCCGGCGCCGGTGACCCTAAATCCACCCGAAACCCCTCAATTATGATACCAAAGCGCTCCTAACCGGTTCGTGGAAACGTTTCGAAAGCAATTACGAACTTTAATTGTGATAAAACAACGGTTACGAGCCTCAAACAATTCGTATAACCGAAACCTTCAATGGCACAACCGTTCATCCCTTAAATCCTAATAATAACTTAATTAAACACACCTAATCAATCAACTAAGTATTCCTAAACATTCACCAATCACAATTCCACCTAAAATAAACATAATCCTATTCTTTGAATCACTTTTCGCTCGCGACCTGCAATCTTGTCGAAACTAACCTTCTGAGCTATCTTAATTCGAATTGATTGAGGGGAAATCATCATTTACCATCAAAGAAGCTCCCCATGAAGTTAATTTGATTGTACTCTTCATTTGATCATCCACTGAACCCCACGTCGGTCGCGGCTAACCTTGAGTCGTGGTATGATCAATCAAACAAATTAACAGGTAATTAAACACATGTATACGTTCGTTTAAGAATGGGGAGTAAAAGCCCCATGGTTAATTCGGTTAAAAACATCGTTTTATGGTTTAATTTGGGATCGATTGAACCTAGGGTTCCTGCGATTTGGGGGGATTCAGCGTTTGGTGTATTTAGGTTATTAAAACGAAGTTCTAAACGTGGCTGAGGCCTTGGTTCTAGTCGTAACTTTGGTGAATTCAAAACAACAAGTCCCCGGTTTGAACCCGGGGAACCTCCTGTTTTAGTTTTAAGGCTTTTTAGCCTTTGTTTTAATTCAGATTTTTTCTTGAAAAATTTATAAAAATCAAATTGTGAACTTGTTATTATTTTTTTTGACACCCTACCATTTTCTATTAATTTATTTCATAAGGTGTCTTTACATTTTATTATATGTTATAGACAAACAATAATTAATTTATTTTATAAATTGGACCTTAAATATTGTTTAACTTATAGAATCATTATTTGTACAAATAATGTATTTTATTTTAAGTTAGGATTAAAATATCGTTTTGCTAAATTATTGTTAGTCCAAATAAATTATATAATATATTTTTCATAATAAAATAGACATTAAATATTGTTGTTTACTTAAATAATAAGTGTATATTGTTGTATAAAATAATGGTAATTTTAAAAGTTATACACATTACTAAACTTTGTAACTAACTTGTATTACAAATGGTTTCCTTACATTTTTTTAAACTAAAATGCTTAACTAGTATATTTCTTTTCTTTTATTATTTAGTGTATTTAATAAAACCTCTAAATACCAAATTCCATCTAAAACCTTAGTCCTCGTTAATTCATTAAACTTTTTATAGTTAAACTTTAATTTTGTAAATATATTTGTATACTTAGGTACATTGTGAAGGCTTTGTGTTGGAGCGTTATTTAATATTTCTTATGAATCGTTATTCTATACGTATTTGATCATGTGAGTATTCTATACTCCTTTTTCATATTTTCACACTTTGGGGTGAAACATGTTACTTTATAACCATTGCACTTGTGAACGCTTGATTCTTGTAAACTTATGGCAATTTACTTGTGTGTTGTGGTTAGTTGAACTTTGTAGCTACCATGTAATGTCGAATACATGTACAATCATTAACTATTTCTAGTCTGGCGACATCATAGATATATGGGCCTGACAAGCCTGCTTGGTTGATCCAAGTACACTTAGCTAATCGTATATGCTTGTAAACGTTTGAGACTTGTAAAACTTTGTCAAGGTTTGATTATGCATTCGGTTTTAGATCGCTAGTTTACTTTGTTCTCTAACTTACAACATGAATTGCTATCTTTTATATACTTATGTATTGAAAACTATGGAAATCTCACCAACATTATGTTGACCTCTTATTTTTAACATGTTTCAGGAAATACTCATGCTTAATCGCCACTTTTGAAGTTTGTTCACACCTAGGAATGAACCTAGTTAATTTAATGAATGAGCTTGTTATATTTCTTATTATGTTTTATTTATTTGAGACATATGTTTGTAATGTATCTTTGAAAATTATGAATAATATATTTGGATTTAATAATAGCGTTATGTGGTTGTGAACGATCTTAACTCTCACTTCTCGACGTTTCCGCCATCAAGGTTGGGGTGTGACAGCGGCCATGCCCCTTTACACCCACTTTCCCAATTTTTTTTCCTTTTTGGCATATTTCACCCATTAACTTGGATAAAATGCCTTTTCCACCTTGTTCTTTCTTTTAATTTCTTTCTTTAGCTTAAAAACTAACTAGGTGTTACAATGTGAGTTATGACATGTCATATTCACAAGTAAAAAAAAATTTCCCTTTTAACTGTACATTGATCTTTTGTTTAGAATAGTGTTTCCAACTTAGCTTTCAAAGTATTGCTGGCAGTAAGATGTAGTATAAAGTATCTCAGGTTCTTGTATTTCTTTTTGACAGGTTCAAATAGATCAATCTATGATGATATTATGATGCAATGATCAATACAAACACAATGAAATCAAAACACAAGCAATTATTTCAAAAATTCATAGATCTTATTGATAGCAAGAGCTGTGGATACAAAGTGTATGAGTGAATTATAGTGGTTCTCTCTCACCCATTACAAAATACATAAAGTATCTTATTTATAATATCAAAAGAAACAAGGAACATATATTTACAAAACAAGTCCCGATACTGCGAAAAAAGCAAAAGACAAATGTTAATCTTCTAACGATTCTAACAATACTCCCCTAAGAATTTCATTGTATTTAGTCCAATGGGAACTCTTCTGGTTCGTCTTTGATCTTGAACACTAGCTTTTCGTTGTAGAGATCCAACTCTCCTAGAGCTTTCTTGATCGCAGACTTGAAATTCTTTGCAAGTATGGCTTGCTCAGGCTTTAACTCATTAGTAATGATCTCAATCTTGTCCATAACTTCTAGAGTTTCTTTTGACAGACATGCAATGTCAATGTTAGGATAGAGTTCATATGGTTTTGGATGATCGTGAGAGTGAACTTCCAACACTCCTTTGCTAGAGATCCTCATAAAGTCAATGTTCCTTATATCATTCTTCATGATATTTTCAAATGCTAGAGCTTTCCGCAGTGTAATTCACTCCATAGCAGCATCCATTAACTTAATGATCATCTGGAAGAATTTTCTATCACTATCACCAACTTCCGGAGCAACACGTTCAAACTTTTGATTGGACAAGAAAAAGATATAACTTGGATGGAGAAGCTTTAGCTCAAAAACTCCAAATAAGGAATTGTTCTTCTTCCTCTGGATTAGCAGCCACCTTCCCTTTTCTCTTTAAAGACTTGAAATATTCTTTATCTTCTTGATGACATCAAGTTTTAAGATAAGTATCCATCCTAATAATACCACGATTGATAAGTTTGACAAAGTTTTAATCTCGAGCTTCCTTGGAAGGATTAATAAGAGGAAATTTGTTCAACTCCTTTAGATCTTGTACTAGCAATTCGATGATGCTCATGTAAAAATGATAAACATCACATATTGCTTTACACGTTTAATCAAAAAGTATAAAATATCTCATCATATTTCTTGCCGATTACTTAACCTCGTTTACATTATATAAATGTAAAAAGCTTTAGGCGCATGACAACTGTGAAGGCACATAACTACTATTAAGACACATGAGGCTTAGACACATTGTATACTTAGCCATATTTCATAATAAATCTTCAAACACATGAGCACTATACAGGCGCATGGCTAGACAGATCGCCTACACTTGGTCATTTTCCATGAACCCACAGTTCAATGTGAACTGTTTAGGCGCATGATCCTCACAAACCATCCACACTTAGATATTTTCAATATCACAAGAAGTCTAAGTAGTTTGCAAGTTGAATACTATTCAGGCGCATGGGAACCTGTTGAAACACCCAAAACTTAGTAAAAAACATCACAAACGTCTAACTACATTGGGAAGTCTAGAACTATTCAGGAACATGAGATTAAGTAGAAACACCCAACACTTTAACCATTTTCCGCAACATGAACACTGGTTAGGTGTATGGATTTGAACAAAATGCCCAACACCTGGAGACATTACTTAAATTCATCATACTCCTGATTTAGGCTTTTGAGCACTATTCAGGTGCATGAGAAACCTTCCATGAGTCTGACACTTAGAAACTTTCACAATATTCATCTGAACACGGTTATGCACATTAACAATATTCCTGTATATTAGCTAAACATTTAGTCAAATTTTGACTATAACCCAAGTTTCATATTAATTGCCCTCAAATTTAACATAATCAAATTGTTTTTGTTTACGCTTACCAGAAATCATTTGAAACTCAAAATTTTATTTTTAAAGATGAATTTTCAATACAAACACCAACCAAGCACATTTTGATTTTTGAAAGTCAACTTTGAAACACTTCTTTTATTTTTCAAACAATTTCCTGTCATTTTATTCTCTATTTTGAAACTTTTCAAAACACAAATAGTCTCATTTTTTTGTTTTGATTGCAAGAAGCTTTTCCACTTATTTTTAATTCTTTTCAGGTTCATTTTTGAATCATATCAAACAGACACATGCTTTAATTTTAGCTTCATCTTTTTCATCCAAAGCACTTTATTTTGATTTTCTCATTTTCATTCTTTCCTCCCCGTAAAAATTTTAGTTCACAAACTTATAGATTTTTTTTATTTTGCATGTAAAGCAAACCGATCAGTATCAACATGCCTACACATAAAAAATAATGCAAAAATCAAAACTAAAGCATAATAAAATTCTATTATACACATTTTGAATCACATGCTCGTAGTGAGATCGTATAAGTTAAGATCAACACATTAAAATAAAACAAAATCATGGATAGTTATAGATAGTGATTAAATCCTTATTAGGTGTGTTCTAGGTTAGCATTTCTGTAGTAGAGGAGACACAAGATCTAAGGACTATAAATGAGTGCTTTTGGAGAGATATCAACACACTTACTTTCTTAATTCACGGATTGCTTAAGGTTTGATTAGATATGACATTATGTAAACCACACTTAGATTTAGAGAGATTGACCCTCATCAAGGTATGCAAGAAAGAACTGTTACTCAACTTATTAACTTGGAATATACTTATAATCAGATCTTATGTTTAGGTCAGTGAGAGAATCATCTTGGGTAAAGCATGTGATAATCTCTAAGAAAACCACCATGGATGAAGCATTAGGTAATCTTTGAATCCGTTTCTTAAAGAAATAGATAGTATGATCTATAAAGAAACACGGGGCATCCATTCTGAACTTTTTGAATGGATTGTGCCCATTGGCATCTTTTGCATCAGGTGAGAATACCCAGGTCTCTAATGACTTACAATAAATGATACCTCATCACTTCAGGTATATGATGACTTGTAAGGTTTAATAAAAAGCTAATGCAACCCAAACACCCAAAGTCTCTCATGTATTCATGCACAAGTGTACTGAAGTAGAATGCTTCGGAAGTTTCACATTAGTATCAGAAAAGTATTCTAAGTATGAAATCTTCTGAAGCCAAGACCAATATCTTCCGAAGCCCAAGATGAAGTCTTCCAAAGCTTCAAGGACAAAGTCTTTCGAAGTCAACACTAGAAGATAGATTTCTTCCGAAGACTTTTTGAACACATGCTTTGTCTGATGAACATTTTACATAAAGTTGGACCCCATTCTGTTACAACTCTCATGAGACACCAACTTTACATAAGTTGGTGAAAAGGTCCATGCTTTTAGCAACTGTACATTAAGGTCTTGAGTCTGTAACTTTCTACTTTATGTAATTTATCCTTTTGTAATATATTAGGATTTGAGCTATGGCATGTCATAGTCACTAGTCAAAAGGCAATATGCATTTTGACTCTACATTGATTTTATTATTATCTAGATTATGTATCCAGTTGGCCTTCAAAGTATGGCCAGCTGTAGGTTGTAGTATAAGTATTTGTGGTCCTTGTATCTTATCATTAACTGCTTTGTAAACACTTGTAAGGAACTAGAGAGCAATATATATCAACCTTTAAAATCAATATATATAAGTATTGGAGATGTTGACACAGGGGTAAGAACAAGAGGACAAACTCATGAAGCAAATGTTTGTCTTCACTCTTGTTTCTTGTCCCAGATAGAGCCAAAAAAATTGATGAGGCATTAAAGGATGGAAGTTAGGTTGAAGCCATGCAAGAAGAGCTACTTCAATTCAAAAGACAGAAAGTTTGGAACCTTTGTCCTCTTCTTCATGGGAAGACTACCATAAGAACCAAATAGGTGTTTAGGAATAAGAAAGATGATAGAGGCATTGTCATCAAAAAAAGCTAAACTAGTTGTTCAAGGGTACACACAAGAAGAAGGAATTGACTACACTGATATCTTTGCTCATGTAGCAAGACTAGATGCTGTTAGGATATTCTTGGCATTTGCTGCATCCAATTACTTCAAGTTTTATCAACTTGATGTCAAGTGTGCTTTTCTATATGGGGTGATTGATGAAGAGGTGTATGTCAAACAACCACCTGGTTTTTGCAAATCCTGATCATCCTCATTATGTTTGCAAGCTTGACAAAGCTCTTATGGGCTGCACCAAGCACCAAGGAAATGGTATGAGACTCTATCCCAGTATCTCTGCAAGCATGGATACAGAAGGGATACTATTTATGGAACTCTCTTCATCAAAGGACAGGGAAACGACTTAATGCTAGTTCAAGTGTATGTAGATGACATCATCTTTGGTTCAACTAATCCAAAGCTCTTCAAAGACTTTGAGAAGCTAATGAAAGATAGGTTTGAAATGGGTGCCATGGGGGAACCCAATTTCTTTCTGGGAATTCAAGTGAAGCAAGTTGAAGATGGCATCTTCATTAGTCAGTCAATGTATTTTCAAGACATACTCAAAAGATTCAAAATGACTGATTGTAAGATTGCTATGACACCCATAACAAGAAACCACTCCCTTGGGCTTGATCTTGAGGGGCAATGTGTGAATGAACACCTTTACAGGGCTACGATTGGCTCTCTTATATATCTCATAACCAACAGGCCTAATATCATGTTTTTCACATGTATTTGTGCAGGATATCAAGCCAACCCCAAGATGTCTCACCTCATCACTATCAAAAGGATTCTAAGATACCTCAAAGGTGCCTCAACACTTGGTCTTTGTTTTTCTAAGAATTATGACTTCAATCTGTATGCTTATACACATAGTGATTATGGTGGTTGCAACATGACGGCAAAGTCTACATCTGGGGGATGTTAGTTTCTTGGTGGAAGGATTCCCTCATGAGAATGCAAGAAACAATCTGTGTCTCTGCGTCAACTGCTGAAGCTAAATACATTGCTGCTGCAAGCTGCTATGCTCAAGTGCTTTGGACTCATAATCAGATGCTTGACTATGAATTAATATCAATGATACTCCTATTCACATAGACAACAATAATACTATCTCTATCATAGAGAATCCTGAGTAGCACTCAAGGACAAAACACATCAATATCAGGTATCATTTAATTAGAGATAACTTTGAAAAGGGATTAATTAAATTAGTTAAAGTTAACACAAATAAACAATATGTTGATTTGTTTACAAAGGCCTTTGATGAACAGAGATTTAAGTATCTTATATTTGGCTATTGAGATGATTAACTTTGAATAGGATTTTCTTAAAACTAATTCATAATATTTCTTAAAATCTGTGTGTCCTAAGTTGTCTAGTTTATAACCTTTATAAGCTCTTTTTTTTCTCTAAATGAAAACATTTTGAAGACTTTCCTTAGATTTTTGAAAAATCTTGATCCTTCGGAGAATATGCTTTTTTCTTCGGAAGAGACTCATGCCTTCAAAACAAATAACTGCCTAAGTAATTTTCCTTCAGATGAAATTTCTAAAATATCTTTTGAAGCTTAAAAAACTCTCTTAGGCACATATATGTTTTAAGGATCATTTTCTTCTGAAGCAAATTAACTCTCGGAAGCTTTGTTTTGTTGAATTTGAGTACCACATGCCTCTATCAGGCTACTGCACTTCTTCCCTTACCCTTTGATTACATTGAATTTGAGTATCTCAAATAGCTTGAACGCAAGATAGTCAATGAAAGAAAGACCACCAAAAGGAAGTTAAGGGAAGAGGCTGCAAAGTCAAGAACCATCATCTAGAAAGCATGAAATATGTTGAAAGGCAGAGGATGATGAGCTTCTTCAAGCTGTATGAATTCTCCAGAAGGAGAATTGGCCCTATGTCTTTATCTACAATGGATGAGCATATCAGGGTAATCAAGCAGAAGATCAAGGTGGAGAGCTAATGGACTTACACTCCCCTCCAAGTCAAGCTCTACCTGAGGTGGAGGTCAAGGTTGAACAACCTGAGACAACACAACCTGGACCTCCTATTAAGCCACAACAAGCTTCATCTTCTGATCCACAGCAAGGTTAAACTCCCTCTCCTTATGAACCTATGAGGGAGGAAGACTCAACTGAGAAAGACAAAGAAGATCAATCAGGTGTTGCAGGCCAGTCTTCTCAGTTAAAAGGTTCAATGAGGAGAAAAAGGATGGCTTCCAAACTAAAGCCAATGAAGAAGAGGAAACAAGCATCCATCTCCAACCTTAGGATGAGTCAAAACATCCTGAGGATGTGCAACTAGAGGATGCTCCATCAACTACCATTGAAATAGCTTTTCTAGTATCAGGAAGACCCATCTTGTCCCGGAAATACACTACAAATCTAGAAATATGGCATGTCATTAGAGATCAAGATTTTGAGAGTGTCTACACATGGCAAGACATGTTCAATCTGCCTCTGCATGATCTCTTTGACCTTAGAAGACACTTTGAGAGTCTGAGTGCTCCTCATCATTTTATGAAGAAAGGTATGGTTATTATCATGATGAGGACTATAAATATCTGAAGTCTTAAAAGTGTTTTAGTAGCATCAACCTAGGGGAAGTTTGTATGGTTTAATATAAGGTTGATGCGACCCAAACACCCAAAGTCTCCCCTGCATGCATGCACAAGTGTACTGAAGTAGAATGCTTCAGAAGTTTCACACCAGCATCAAAAAATATTCTAAGTATGAAATCTTCTGAAGCCAAGACCAATATCTTCCAAAGCCAAAGATGAAGCTTCAAAGACAAAGTCATCCAAAGCCAACACTAGAAGACAGGTTTCTTCCGAAGACTTTTTGAACACATGCTTTATTCGATGTACCTTTTAGGTAAAGCTGGACCCATTTTGACTCTACATAAGTTAGTGAAAAGGTCCATGCTTTTGGTAAATACATTAAGGTCTTGAGTTTGTAACTTTCTACTTTATGTACTTTATCCTTTTTGTAATATGTTAGGATTTGAGCTATGGTATGTCATAGTCACTACTCCAAAGGCAATCTACCTTTTGACTCTGCATTGATTTTGTTGTTGTCTAGATCATGTATCTAGCTGGCCTTGAAAGTATGGTCGGCTTTAGGTTGTAGTATAAGTATCTCTGGTCCTTGTATCTTATCATTAACTGCTTTGTAAACACTTGTAAGGAACTAGAGAACAATATACATTAACTTTGAAAACCAAATACTTGTGTTGTTCTTGTTCTTTCTCTTGAATACTTGAGTTTCTTAGCTTTGTGTTATTGTGTTGTAAGCTTGTACCCTTCAATAGTCTTACATGACTCATAACAGAGAAGTGAATAGATTCCTTAAACAAATTTCATGGTTATTTATATCACCACCAGGTATGAGTTTGTGACTTTACAAGCAATCAATTAGATAAGCCAACATGGTACTAAGATGGACAAACATGAAAGCATAATTTATTTAGTTTAATCATAAAAATTTATTTTTTCAGTATAATAGCATGAGCCTACCTACACATGATATCTCATCACGTCAGACTTTATTAGTTAGCGGAGTATGTAACCTATCAAAACCAATGTATCTATCATTTCTCACATGTTACAAAGGCAAATTCAATTATCAAAATAATAAACAATAACTAAAATCTATTATTGTAGGTTTTTGTCTTATTTTTTTGCCTTTTATTTTTTTAGTTTTCTATTTATGTTTACTTTTTCATTTTCTTTTGAACACGCACAAACAATATATATACAATCAGGCAGTCAACTTTGACAGTTTCTCTTTTTTTTAGCTAGGGGAGGGTTCTTTTCATTTTTTGATTTAATCAAGAGATCAAAACGTCCTCCAAAAAGGCTCTTGACACGATCAAAAGCAGTTTTCAAGCATGGTTAATAAGTGCAATTGACTCAACCAAATACTCAAAACAAGTTGGTAAAAAGACTTTTGTAAATAGTTTAGCCAACTGTATTTCAATTAAGATTTGAATATTCCTTCGGGTCAGATTGTTTACAAACACAAACAACATACATTACATCAGGTCTAGATGTATTAGGATACATTAAAAAACCAATCATAGATCTATATAGAGTTTGGTCAACTGGTATTCCTTTAGGACCAGGTTCAGTCTTGGTATTGATGTCATTTGGAGTTCGGATTACTTGACAATCTTGAAGTTTAAACTTTTTCAAGAGTTTTTCAATGAATTTCTCCTGATTAATAAAAGATCATCTGCAGTCTATTTCACTTGAAGACCAAGGAAAATGTTAATTTCTCCCATAGAACTCATTTGGAAACAAGACTTCATGATTTCTTCAAATTCTTTGAACAATTTTGGACTTGTAGAACCGAATATGATATCATCAACATACACTTGAACACATAAGAGATCATTAGCATCCTTCTTTATAAACAAAGTCTGATCAATTTTCCCTTGTGTGTATCGATCCCGAATGAAATGTTGTGACAACGTATCATACCAAATTATAGGAGCTTGATGAGACCATACAATGCTTTACTAAGCTTGTACACACGATGAGAATATTCTGAATCTTCTAAACCTAGAGGTTTCTTAACATATGCAAGACCGTTTAAAGAATGGTCATTTACAACACAACAACACAGTGAGGAGAGTGAGTTAGAACACTTAACATATCAAATGGGGAACTAGCAACTAGTAACATGTTGATACTTAGAAACACAAGTAATAAAGAGATAGAACAAGAATAATAACAAAAGTGTTTGGTTTTCAAGAATGTTGTATGTTGCTCTCTAGTTCCTTACAAGTGTTAGAAATCATTCATTAAGATACATGGGGCCAAATACACTTTATACTACATCCTACAGCCGGCTATACTTTGAAGCCCAGTTGGATACATGATCTAGACAACAAAATCAATGTAATGGCAAAAGATAAATTTCCTTTTGACTAGTGACTATGACATGCCATAGCTCACATCCTAATGTATTAAAAAAAGGATAGAAGTACATAAAGTAGAAAGAAATAGACTCAAGACCTCAATGTACAGTCTACCAAAAGCATGAACCTTTCACCAACTTGTGAAAGTTAGTGAGTTAAACAGAGTTACAGCAGAAAGGTGGTCCAACTTTATAATAAAAGTACATCAAATAAAGCATGTACTCAAAAGTCTTCAGAAGAAATCTATCTTCAAGTGTTGGCTTTGGAAGACTTGCTATTGAAGCTTTGGAAATCTTCATGTTTGGCTTCAGAAGATATTGGTCTTGGCTTCAGAAGATTTCATACTTAGAATGTTTTCCAAGGCAGAGTGTGAAACTTCCAAAGCATTATACTTCAGCACTTAGTGCATGCATGCAAGTCAGATAGTTAGGATGTTTTGGGTTGCATCAGCCTTATATAAATACTTACACCTCGCCCTAGGCTGATGCTACCAAAACATTTGAAGACTTCAGATATTGACAGTCCTCATCATGATGATGACCATGCCTTTCTTCATGAGATGGTTAAGATCACTCAGACTCTCATAGTGTCTTCTCATTTCAAAGAGATCATGCAGAGGTAGATTGAACCTATCCTGCCATGTGTAGACATCTTCAACAACTTGATCTCTGATAACATGTCATCTCTCTTGATTAGTAGTGTAAGTCTAGGAAAAGATGGGTCTTCGTGATGCAGAGGAGCTACTTGGATTGGAGTTGGTGGAGCTTCCTCTTGTTACACATCCTTAAGATGTTCTAACTCATCTTGAGGTTTGGAGATGGATGCCTCTTTCTTTTTCTTCTTAGACTTTAGTGTAGAAGCCATCCTTTTTCTCCTCTTTGAACTCTTTAACCGAGAAGACTAGCCTGCAACACCTTGTTGATCATCCTTGTCTTTCTCAGTTGGCTTTTCCTCTCTCACAGGTTCAAATTGAGAGGGGACAAAACCTTGTTGTGGATAAGAAGACGAAGCTTGCTGTGATTCAACAGGAGGTCCAAGTTTTGTTGTCTTAAAAGGTTAAACCTTAACCTCACTTCTTGAGGAACCTAACTTTGGTGGGGAGTGTAAGTCAACTAGTTCTCCTCTTTTGATCTTCTTCTTGATCACCCTAATATTCTCATCCATAGTGCATAGAGACATAGGGCCAAGTCTCCTTTTGAAGAATCCATACAACTTCAAGAAACTCATCATCCTCTGCGTATCAGCAGATTTCTTCATACTCTTTTGGATGATAGGTCTTGACTTTGTAGCTTCTTCCATCATCTTATTCTTTGTTGGCTTTCTTTCTTTGAGTACTTCAAGTACACGTTGCTTAAGATAATCAAACTCACTATATTCAAAAGACAAGGGAAGAAATGCATATGCCTGATAGAGACCTGTGGCACTCAGGTAGTTGATCATGTTGATCCGATCAGTTTCTTTGTCAACCTGAGGTTCTTGTGGAGCCATAGCCTCTTATGAAAATCTTTCTTGAACTGGGGAGAGGGTAGGAACATGTTGTGGAGCCTTTTCAGTCTCTTTTCTTCCTTAATCTGAAGAAGCAATCTTGCATCCTCTGAACCCTTCCTTTCTCTTGACATTTCCATATCAGCTATTTCATTTAATTCCTCTAATGGGAGGGAGATGATATTATCAATATCATAGTTCCTGGTCTGTAAGGAGGGAAACCTGACTGCCAACAACTCATTATTTGAGTGTTTATTATGGGAGCGGCCCTGATTGTAGCTTCCATGAAGCCAGTAGACCTAGCAGAGTAACTTTCTCCTATTACCTTCCTTTACCTCTCTCTCCTCCTCCTCAACCTGCTTAGGAGTCAGTTTCCTTTTCCCTTTGTCACTCATAAACCTTTATGACTTAGGGTGGAGAGAGCTTTGCCCTTCATTGCTTGGTATAACATACAAGCTCTTGCCAGAGAGAGGTTGAGATATACCTTCACCAGCAAATGTCTCATCAATAGAATGACTCTCTGAAGCAGTTGTAAGTGTGACAGGACTCTCAGGTTCTATCACTAGGCCTTTAGTCAATGTTTTCCCTATGAAGCTAATCTAGGGGTTTGCCTTAACGTCTAGTTGACCAATGACATTCCCTGATTGCCTCTGTCTGCTTTTGAGGTTGAACACTTTAGTGATCCTATTTTGAATCCTTTGAGCCAACTTGTCATCTTGTCTGAATTGGCTTGAATTAACAAATGGCATGTTGATAAGTTCAAGACCTTCTAGTAGTTCAAGGTCTGAAAATTGAAGACATCTTGCCGTCCTTGAACTCTCTGAAGAATGAGGGCTGTTCTGTCAGCATCATACCTCCACCCAATAAAGTAATTTATAATTCCTTGAGGTAGATATGACACAGCCCTTAGAATTCCTTCCTCAAATAGGCACTGAATGAATGAGTCTATAGAGTCCACATCAATATGAACTTGAGGAAGTTGCTGAGCATTAACTATTGCAAGTGAGGATGGTGAGTCCTCAAAGTCCATGCTCTATGAAGAACTCCCATGTTTTGTTATTGTAATGACTTTCTCCCCTTTTATGGTAGTGTAGATACATATGTACCTAGTTTATGTGATTAATGTAAAATGTCTTTCATGTCTTACATATATGTAACTGAAAAGGGATGAATGAAATACAACATGTGGTTTATGCTTAAAATGTTTAATATCTCATTGATTATTGTGTGTTAACGCTTATTTAACTAACTATATACATTTGTGGTTGTTTACATATTTCTTAGTCAACAATGATTGAGAAACATGCTTAAACTTAATCGTGTGAAGTTCTCATGCGAATGATTGACTCAATCGCACGACTAAAGTCTAAGTCTTGCGGATGGATCAACGGCATGCTTCAATCGCATGACTGAACCATACTAATGGTTCAGTCGCACGAATGAGAAACCCTAAACTATAAATACTACTTAATTCGTGGAAAAACATAACAATTCGAATATTTACGCATTAAATCGCACCCTAGCCATCCAGAGACCCTAGAACACCTGTTCCAAGTTCATAGATCGTTGTAAATCATCCTAATATCGTTCTTGACGTTTAGTTACAATCTTGGATTGATTTTACACGCGTTCTCACTGATTGGATCGCCAATCAAATAGGATTCCGCACTACTTGAGTTGGTATACACGTAAATCAGTTAGTACTCCGTACCGTACACGGTCCTAACAAGTGGTATGAGAGCTTTGGCTCTTGATTTACGTGTGATTCAATTGATTTTGATATAAAAATCGTGTTTTTACTCAAAACGCAATCTTTTCGTGTCAAACAGTGTCTTAGACGTCTCCAGGTCAAAAAGTTAATGTTTTCCGGCATACGACAATTATGGTTAGTGAGAGATTCGTGTTTTTGCATGAAAATACCTTAAACCTTCGAATTCTCAAAATTCAGCTGCTTCAGTTGGACGATTGACTCAATCGCACGATTGAATCCATACGTATCCCTCATGCGGACGATTGGACTCGGTCGTTCATTCATTCGTACGACTGAACTGCCCATTCACATTGTTCATCCGCACCTGCCCATTCGCACGATTGAGCCATCCACATTTGTTCATTTGCACGTCTGAGCTAACCACTTTGTTCAATCGCACGAAGTGTCCATTCGCACTCCATCAGTCGCACAAGTACACCAACTTGTTCTAAAGTCCAAAGTTGATAGTAATAGGGGATCAATATTCAGCGCTCGCCGCAGGGAGGGATTCAAGGATCCAGAATCTATTGCTTCCCGAGTATGAAGTGGGAAATCATAACAAGCCCCCTAAGCTGATAACGTTAGATGATTACCCGCAATGGAAGCAAAGATTCGACATCTACTTAAATGGAGTATATCCCAATCTGTGGGAATCGATAGAGACGGGGTATAGCATGCCAGTAGGTGCAGATAGGGTCAAACTTAACTTAGGCGGCATGACAGATAGCCAAACGATAAAGTACAATGCTAAAAAGAAAGTATATGCATTGCTAACTCAGTTAATTCCTAAGGACACTTCCATCAATATTCTGAGAACAAGAAAGCAAAGAAGCTATGGGATGCATTGGAAAAAGGGTATGACGGAAATGCCTCATTAAAAGCTCTAAAGGCTAAAGCATTGAAGAAGGAGTTCGACAACTTCTCGTCAATGGGTAAGGAGAGCTTGGATGACGTCATTGATCGGTTCTACCACTTGATGAGTGAGCTGCACACTCGTGGAGTTACAACGTCTATGGAAGACAAAGTTTCAAACTTTGTATATGGGTTTCCAGAGAAGTGGGTCTCTTTTGTATCCAGCCTCAGACAAAATGATATGCTGGCGAAGTTAGATATCAACGACTTCATTATGAAGCTGAGAGAAGAAGAGTTGAGGATGAAGTACAGGGCTTAAAAGTCTTCATATGATCAGAACCCGTCACTATACAACTCAAATCCACAAGACAAAAACATCTTGAGCGCCACTTCAAACGACATTTGTGTCGAGTTCAGCTGCTCCATCTCAAGCTACTACATCAGGATCTGACATGTCTGGGTCCTCTTGCACCCAATACATAGCGCCTGAAGCAAAGGCTACAAAATTGAAGACTGAGAATCTCGGGAATATGACTGTAGAGGTAGCTAAAGAGCATATGGATCTCTTAGCAGCTGTCGTTCACTCCTATGATGGACTAGTTGTTGGGAAGATTGGGAACTGCCATCTGGCAGATGAGGACTACGAGCAGGTAGACGAGACAGAGCTGGAGAGAATGGACATCATGTGGACTTAGCAAGTGCTGTCCGCAAAGCTAAGAAGTTTGTTCTTAAGATAGGACAGAACCTGATTGTCACTAAGGACACAACTTTTGGTTTTGACAAAACCAAAGTTACATGCTTCAATTGTGGAGAGAAGGGGCATTTCAAACGTATGTGTGTGAAGCCCAAGAAGACACGAAATGGGAATCCATTCTCATCTTTCAATCATCAAGATAAATCCACAAGTAGTCCTAATTTGTCAAGCAAGGATCCTAAGGCCTTGACTTCTCAGGATGACGAAGGACAAGATTGGAGCTTTCGGTTTGTGTCTCCGGGAGAATCCAACATTGCTAGTGTTGAGGATTTAGATGATGACTCAGCAAGCCAAGGTGATATTGCAATGGAACTCGCGATGTCAAATATTGACGAAACTGCAGATATGGATGATCACCCACCTGAGGAAGGGACAAGTTCAACAAGTTCAAAACCATCAAAACCAGAAAAGTCAAACTCTGCTTTGATGGTTGATTCAACCACACCCTCTTAGGTAAGTTCCACTACTCAAGTTTTCAATAATCATGCTTGTTCTGATTGTAATAAATTTAAGGAACACATAGATTTGAAATTTGGTAGGTTATTACATCACAATGATATCCTAGTAAAGGACTTGCAACTGTGCACTAAAGCAAACTGTATTTTAAAATTAAATGAGCATAGTTAGAAGGAAAAAATAGAACTGTTAAATGAACAACTTAAGGAAACTGAAGTTATGGCTTTTAACCAAGCTAATGACATTAAGTTCTATTTAAACTCCCTAGAGGACGCTAAAAACAAAAAGTAGTTTTGGAAGTCGAAGTAAATTCATTAAAACAAAAACTGCATAGTTGGGCAAGTTCGTCTCATATTGTCCAACACTTAGTAAGAGAACGTAACAACGGGGAGGGATTGGGTTATAAAGTGGTTCCCCCACCATATAAGACCTTGTTGAATAAAAAAAGTAAACCAATAAATAACAACCCAATCAAGGATCATGTGGTGTCCACTACTCTTGTAAGTGATCCAGATTCCACATGTAAACCAAATGAATCTAGCACTAAACAAAAGGGGCCACTTTTAAATCAAAAGGTAAAATGCCTACAGTGAATCTGGATGAAGAATTTGAAAAGGTTAATATAAAGTCAGGTTCAACCATGTCATAGTCTGAACCTAAAAAGACCATACATGTTAACCAAACACGTGCATCATGTCCAAGTCCAGGTAAAAACGAGTAGAGATGTTAACAAGGTTCAAACAATTAATTTTGTTAATCAAGTTAAAGCATCGAAACAAGAAGTATCCAAACCCAAACTGAATAAAGTCACACATGTGTCACACACTTCTCCACAGAAATAGGTACTCCATCATGTCGAAAGTAGATCATGCTACAATTGTGGAAAGTATGAACACATCATGTCTACTTGTCCTTATTATCAGACTCCATGGCAGAAAATTTAACTTTATGACACTAAACCTAGCTCTTCAAAAAGGAGATCCATGACTCCACCAAAAAGGATCAGTGAACCTAAAGTTCAACCCATTAGCCAGTCGTTTGTCTACCACAAATAGGCCTTACACAAAGCTGGCTTATGGAAAGAAAAGTCTATTTCAATGTCTGATAATGAGAACAAGAAGTCAAATGATCTTCCCTCACCCTCTAATGACAATGGGTAGAATTTATGATGTGTGATACCTCTAGGACACCCAAGCCGGTTAATGCTTGGGTCCCTAACCTTAACTAATGTTTTCAATTGAATGTGCAGGGTGTTCGCTATAGTGCTAAAACAAACACTTGGATTGTAGATA
This sequence comes from Flaveria trinervia, assembly GCA_025506515.1. Lineage (NCBI taxonomy): Eukaryota > Viridiplantae > Streptophyta > Magnoliopsida > Asterales > Asteraceae > Flaveria > Flaveria trinervia. Next base: position 60,274 of record JACCIX010000717.1, read on the forward strand.
GCGGAGCATCCACGCACATGACTGGGAACTGGGCACTCCTGTCAAACGTCAAACAATAAAAGGAAGTCATGTTTCATTTGCTGGAAACAAGGAGGCTATATCACAGCTCAAGGGGAAGTAGGGAATGTGGAAGTGAAGTTTGACAAGGTAAACTATGTTCAACAACTTCAAAATAATTTGCTTTCTTTTCGCAAATATGTGACAAGAGATTTAAGGTAGTTTTTGACAATAAGAAGTTCTACGTCCTGAAAAAGGACTATGTGATCCTAGAGGACCATGTCTTAATGTCAGCCTCAAGATATAATGACCTTTACGTCTTGGATCTATCAAAGGCCTCCACACTCTTTTCCATCCTCCATACAGATGACTACACAAGATTCTCTTGGGTAATGTTTCTAAAATCTAAATCTAAGACATTTATGTCATTCAAAGAGTTAGTAACTACGTTAGAGTCTCTCTACAAGCTGAAGGTAGACAAGTATGCTCAGACAACAGAACAGAGTTCATGAATCAATGGATGGAGGCATTCTGCAAAGAAAAGGGAATTGTACATTAGTTCACATCTGCCTACACTCCACAGATGAACGGGGTTGCTAAAAGGAAGAACAGAAGCTGGATAAAGACTGCCAGGAGATGCTAGCAGACTCGAAACTACCAGTCTAATTCTGGAATGAGGTAGTGGCAAATGCATGCTACACTTTGAATCGAGTCTTGGTGGTTAAACGACATGGAAAGACGTGTTACGAGTTGCTACAACGACATAAACCTAATCTGGAGTACCTCGAACTGTTTGGCGCACCATGTACATTGCTGATGAAAACTTAGGAAGGCAAGTTTAGCGAGAAGGCTGAAGAGGGAATCTTTCTAGGATACAACAAACCAAATAAGAGAGTTTACAACAACTCAACGGGTGAAGTAGAAGTGTGGTGTAACGTCGACGTTCAGAGATACACCACTCCTCCTGCTGGAAAAGGACCAACATTCGTTTTCGACTATGATGGATTCTTCAAGTCTTTTAACATTCCTCTCTCCACGTCTGACGATGAGTTAGCAACCAAAATGATGCATGATGTCTTAAACACACCAACACAAGACGCTATAACATCTGGTTCACAAGGTTAGTTGCCTAGTCAATCAAGGGGAGCACTCGAGGTAAGTGACTCCTCCTCTGGCGATGAAGCCATGGAGAATGATCAGAACGATCAGGAGGAACAGGTTCCTACTACTGCAAGTCCACAAGCATCTGACATTGATGCCTCTGAGTATTCGGAAACTCATACTCCTACAACCTCGGATCAGGAACCAAACGTTCATAATCTTGATTCTGAGGTAGTTGTTCCCACCAATCCTGGATCACGCCTCAATGTCTATCATCCTCTGGACAATTATGCCTCGGTAATGGAAAGGGGATACCTTCACGATGGTGCATATCATTTTTTTGTGTCTTAATTTGAGCCAAAATACGTCAGTGAAGCCCTAAATGATGAGGCATGGGTGAGTGCCATGCAAGAAGAACTTCTTCAATTCAAGAAGTTAGGTGTATGGACACTGGTGGATAGACCTAAAGGTGCTAAGTTAATTGGCACCAAATGGGTCTTGAAATGCAAGAAATATGACCAAGGGTCATAATCAGGAACAAGGCTCGACTTGTAGTTCAAGGATTTTGACAAGTCGAGGGAATTAATTACAATAAAGTATTTGCACCTGTGGCGAGAATGGAAGCCATCCGTATCTTCCTAGCCTTTGCATCTTACATGAAAATTAAAGTCTATCAACTGGATGTAGAGAGTGCATTTCTTCATGGTGAAATTCGGGAAACAATGTATGTCAGTCAACCTGAAGGCTTTGAGGATCCATATCATTGGGACAAAGTTTATAAACTGGATAAGGCTCTCTACAGGCTTCACCAAGCCCCGAGAGCATGGTATGAAAAGCTGTCAACGCACCTGGTGAAACACGGATTTCGCAGAGGTGTTATTGACTGTACGTTGTTCATCAAATAAAAGGATGGTGATCTACTGCTTGTTTAGATTTATGTTCATGACATAATCTTTGGTTGCAAGAATGAAGAGTTATGTAATGAATTTGAAGCAGTAATGAAGGCAGAATTTGAAATGAGTGCCATGGGAGAGATGAAGTTTTTTCTCGAGGTACTGGTGGATCAAACACCAAAGGGGATATTTCTACATTAGACCAATATAGGGGATATTCTCAGTCGAGTTGACATGGAGCTGGGACTCCACTTGCTACAAACCATGATGTGGCACCCGACGAGAATGGTGATCTGGTTGATGCCAGCATGTATCGAGGAATGATTGGATCCCTCATGTAACTCACTGCCTCAAGACCTGATATCATGTATGCGACGTGTCTTTGTTCAACATATCAGGCAAAACTAAAAGTTAACAATCTTATAGGGGTTAAAAGGATATTTCTTTATCTGAAGGGTACACCCACACTAGGCTTGTGGTATCCTCATGTTGATGATTTTGCATACAGTGACTCGGATTATGGCGGCTGTAAAATGAACTACAAATCCACATTAGCAGGATGTCAATTCTTTGGGAGGATACTAGTGACCTTGCAGTGTAAAAAGCAGACCTCAGTTGGTCTGTCAACCTGTGAAGCTGAATATATTGCTGCTGCAAGTTGCTGTTCACAAATTATCGGGATTCAACAGCAAATGCGGGACTACGGTTTGCAATTCTCAAATACTTCTATATTTGTTGATAATTCTACTGCAATAGCCGTAACTAAAAATCCAGTCCAACGTCCTAAAACCAAATACATCGGGATTACATATCATTTTATACGTGATTGCTTTGAAAAACATTTAATTGATATGGTTAAATAAATACGGATTTTGAACGCGCTGACCTCTACACAAAAGCCTTTGATAAACCATGTTTTCTATATCTGTTAGAGGTTAACGGCGTTAAAAAGAAAAGTGATGTCATTCCAGAAGATGAACATGTTTAGTTCGATGCGTCGAGTCCATTTTTCTTTTATTTTCTTTTATTTTTGTTTATTTTAGTAAATTTATTTTCGTGTTTTTATTTCTTCATCTATCAAAATCTTAAAAACGCAAATCGTTTATGGTTTTATAATTTTAGGGGGAGAATAGGTTAAGTTAGTATTTAAAAAAATAAAAGGAGGGAGGGGACAGGCAAGCTAAAAGAAATGAGATCGTATGTAAGATATCGATTCAACGACTATGGAAAATCATAGTACACATGAACAAAGAATTTGGGACTTTAAGAGATTTAAATTGAATTAGATACGAAATCAAAGTATAAGTTTGAGAAATCTAAGCAAATAAAGGGAAAGATGATAGTAAAACTAGCTGCTGCTAAGGAAAAATAGAGGTTGCAGATCATTATATGATATGTCGGTAGATTCAACACAATAGATGATTAGACCTCATTGGTGATTTAAATTAAAACTAAGTTGTTCAACTTGGTGTGGGTTCCCATCTTATCCTTGGTTAACACAATCAACGCAGTTCCAATAAGGGGTGAAGAGCAAAATAAAAGCGACAAATATGTGCGGATGACCATAAAATTGAGCAAAGCACATGGAAAAAATGCTAAATGCAATCAAGCTAATAACTTATGTTGTTGGTGCGTTATGTGCAACAGGAAAAAAAATGCTCTAACAAGAAGATATGTTATGCAGGATTGATGTTTGTCACTAAACACTTATGTTTTTCCTCTCAACTCACTTGAACAACACTCTTGTAAAGATAGAATCAGTAAGAGTTGATCACAATATAGAAAGTAGTAAGAAACACAGGAAGTAATTTTCAAGGTACTTTTATATATTGCTTCTCAACTCCCTAATACAAGACTCTTACAAGCAGTTGTTACATTGAGTTACAAGAGAACCTATATATAATACTACCTACAACCGGATATACTTTGATACCAGCTGGGATCCTATAGCTAAAGTCTATACTACAAGACTAAAGTTTAAGGTATCTCGGATAAAGTTTTATCTAAGATTTGGTAGTCAGGACATGTCCCTGACTTACCTTTTGTCACCAACTAAAGTTGGTAACATGTACTATCATGAAAAGGTGAACAGTGGAATAAAGTATGGTCAACTGCATGGCTCTTTAGGAAGAAGCCATACAGTATCAGAGGTTTGTAGCGGAGTGTCAGAGACAATACTTATGTCCACTGGTTTATAGCAGTGTCTTCCGAAGGTTAAATGGCTTCAGAAGAGTAAGTACTTCCGAAGCCACTTATACTTCGGAAAAGACTGTTTCTTCCAACGCTTGGAGACTTCTTCTATTCATCATACTTTGGAAGTGATCTTAAGTTTATTCTTCTAAGGCTTGAACTTCGAATGTATATACTTGACTTCGAAAGTAGAGTTTTGTCTTTGGAAGTTGACCTTTCACTTTGTCTTTGGAAGAAGTCTACAACCTTCGGAAGTTCCATGCTAAGCTTCGGAAGCCTTTGCATGCAGCACCAAAATTTATCTAAGTGACTTAGTTTTGGTTGCATTAGCCTTCTTCTTGATCCAACAAACTCCCCCTAGGCTGACGCTACCAAAACTTCACTTGTTTCTGCTTCTCAAAACTTTCAGCACCAAGGAGAGTAAATATTTGTCTGTCTCCTTGTTCTTCCCTGATGTGGTGCTGAGAAGTTTGTACAGATCCTTGGTGGACATGAAATCTAGTTTGTCACCTTGGATAACTTGTACCCTCTGTTGTTTCCCTCTGAAAAAGAGTTAGTTGATGCGAACTGTAATCATATTCCCATCTGACTGTAGGTTCCAATTCTGGACCCTCCACCATCTATAGAAAGGCAGTGCCTTTGGTGGAAGGTCTTTCCTTGTCTTCCTGTCTTCTCAATCTCAACTCTTCTTCAATCTTGGCCTTTGCAGTTAGCTTGGCTAGGTGAAGGCTGCTAAGATGATTTCTGATGAGTGCAGCAGCTTCAGAGTTGGAAGGGTTGGAGAATGGCTTCTCTACTAACTCAACAATATCAAACCTGCTGGAGTGTAGCAGAGAGGTTGCATTAAGTCTATTGACTTCGCCATTCTCCCTTTCCATGACAAAGTTATGAGAAGTTTCATTGAACCTCCACTGGACTATTTTCTTTCTAGGCACAAGAGACTGACTGGGAATCTTGTCCTCTTTCTTGGTGTTCAGCAGAGTCACCAGTTTCCTTCTAAGTTTCTTCTCTTCATCATTTAATGAATCTGAGTTGAGACCTAGAAGTCTAGCTGCCTGCTAGTGTTCCTCTAGGTAATCAAGAAATTGATCTCTTATGATGAAACAACAGAGATCCATCAACATAGGTAATGTTGACAAAATCTTCATCACATGAGACTTCGCTCAGAGTTGTGAAGTTGATGAGCTTGGTGTTGATTACCTTGAACTCTTCAAGAGAGAGATGTTGAGAAGGCTGAGGGGATGGTGTGGATGATTGTTGGGTAGGTTGAGGCTCAGAGGTTCTGGCGAGTGTTTTGGGTTGAAGGATTGGAGTTTGGGTGGTTGTGGTGAGGGAGAAGATGTGGGTAATGGTGTGGGTTCAGGGGTGAAAGGGTTGGTTTTAATGGTGAAGGGTGAGGTTGAGGGTGAGGGTGAGGGTGAGGGTGAGGGTGAGGGTGAGGGTGAGGGTGAGGGTTGTGGTTGAGAGGTTGTAGTGAAGGTCGTCCCCTTTACCCTTCTGTACATCTCTTTCCTCCTCCCCATCCAGAAGTTAGCCTTGATTTCACTAACAATCCGTTGAAGTGTCCTTTCAGACATGGGACCCACCTGCCTGCCAGAGAAGCCATGGGCCCAAAGATAGTCTTTCATCCAGGCCTTTTCAGTGAGCTTCCTCATTGCAGTGACCCTAGCTTCTTCTTTCTTCCTCTTCTTCTTCTTTTCCTTTGTGTTTTCTCTTACAGCCTTCCTCCTTTCTTTCTCCATTTGATCCTGCTCTTTGTTGTAGAGCCAGAGGATCGTATCATCATTATATGGAGAGAGTTCTTCAAGATTAAATCCTCTAGAGAGTAGGAAATTTATCCTGTCTCTCCTCAGCTGTAGTTCAGCCTCCTTCTACTTTTCTTCTTTTTTCTCCAAGGCCAACCTAGCTTCTTCTTCAAGCTTTAGTTGGGTTGCCTTCTCCAGATTCACCAACTCCTCTAGTGGTAGCAGGAGTGTCTCTTTATTGGCAGCTCCTATTTGGATAAGCTGGTCAATGATCTCTATACTTTTCTTGTTGTTGATAGCCTCCTGATTGGCTACAGCCACTTTTGTGTTGGCAGCTAGCAACTTCTCTGTTGGAAGTCTTCCTTTCTTCTTAAGTTTCTCAATCTTTTCTGCTTCCTGAAGCTCTTTCGCAGTCATCTTTCTTTTCCCTTTATCTTTTGAAGATCCTCACTGTGGTGGTTCTGGGAAAGTGCATTCTGATTGTGAGAGAGGCAGAGATGGTGTCTAGGATGGAGGTAGATTCAGAAAGTCCTCGCTGTTCATCTCTGGTGCCATTTCAAGTATTGCATCTGTGATGATCAGTTCTTCAAACATTTTAAACAGTCCTTTCGCAGCTTCCATTTCAGCTTCGGAAGATTCGGCTTGTTCTTCCGAGGCTTTAACTTCAACTTCGGAAGTTGGAGGAGATGCAGATTCTGTCCCAACAGTTTTAGTTACTGGGCCATCAGTCCCCATTTCCCTTTCGAAATGAATCTTAGGTTCCATGTGGACCTTAGGTTGACCAACTTCTTCTATAGTGGTAGAAGGTGCAGTCAGCCTCTAAAGATCTTCAGCTCCAAAGTAGAGCATTGCAGCATCTGGGCTTGGCTGATGAGGAGAGGTTCTTAATATAAACTTGGTGAAGAGTCTGTAGAGATCGCTGAGCATCTTTGAGTCAATTTGAAGAATGTCTTGAGATGGCTCAAGCGCACTAATGATAGGAGTAGATGAAGTTGGATTTGAAGTGTGCCTCTGTTGTGGGTCCTCAAGTGTTTGTCTTTGAACATTCTCCCTCTTTTTGGTAGCATCATCTTGAGAGCTAGGTGAGCTAGAGGAAGAAGTCAATGAGACCCGAACAGGTACGTGCCTAACAGACCTCTCTGTTTGTTTCTCAGCTAGTTTGGCCTTGAGATTGTAATTCTCAAGTTGCTGAGTGGCGGACCTCTCTTATAAAGTAATAACCAAAGATTCTAGGTTGAGATTTTAGATAGAAGGTCGTGAATAAGGAGTTGCATTCTTCCCTCATCTTCTTTTGAAGAATCATGGGGAGATGAGGTAACATGCCTCGTATGTTCAGCCTCACCACCAGATGTGGTTTCTTGGCACCCTGGTTTCCTAGACTCAATGATTTATCTTTCAGAGTCATCAAAGGGCTTGGTTGCCGTAGATTCAGTCTGAGATATTTTACCACTATCCCCAAGGTCCATTGAGGCACCTTCTGTAGTGGCAGCTGAATCTGCATGAGTCCCCTCCACATCAGTGGGACTCACCTCAGTTATTGGTTGCTCATGGGGGCTAGAGATAAGGGATTTCCCCGGGCTCTGTTGATCTTGAAGAGGATGTTGTAGATCAACTTCATTGCCATGGAGAGATGTTATCTCTTCATCAGTTTTGAAGAGAATGCCAGTAAAGGATAGCGAGGTTAAGCCTACTGACCCGAGACCTTGATCAATGTCTACAGGCATTGAGCCTTTAGTGGGGCTGTCCATAGTTGGTGTTCAGAAGAGTGTAGATACTCATTCTAAAGGCTGCTGGTTTGGGTGTGGGGCTCCTGGGTTTGAGATTGAGGAGACTCAAAACCCATATTATGGTCAAAAAGAAGGATGGAGGGAACTCAGACTGAGTGGGAGCCCATGTTTCCACTCTAGTCTTTTTGAATTGAACAAGAGGGGCTTGTTCAATCATATTATATTGAACAAGGGTTCGTTTGGGGCATCTTTGATATGTGATGGTGATGGGTGGAGAAGGCGGTGTTGGCATTGTGGTGGTGGTTGCTAGTGTGGGTTCATCACCTGTGGGGTGAACAAGGATGTCACCGGGAGCTATGCGCTCAATCATACCTGGAAGCAGAGTGGTGTACCTTCCAATGAAGTTGGTGGATACCTTCTTCAAGGTTTTGAAGATGGTAGGCTGCATGTGGGGGACAGTCAGAGCAGCTGCACAGACAAGCATGCTCTAGTCCAACTCAGAGTTGATGATGTGTTGAATGAATCTAGGATACATATAGAATGTCTCCCTTTGTAGATTCCCAATCAGATTGGTGAACACAATCGTGAGTAATTGAAGCGCAAGCCTCTCACCAGTTCATGAGCTAAGCATCCTAGTTCATATGGCATTTGATCCCATCCGCCGGACTTGTTGGATAAGCAGTGGAGAACAACATGAAGGAACTTCCAGTTGTAAGAGAAGTTGAACTTGTACACCGTTGACCTGCTTATGTCTCCGCCATATCCCATTAGGATGTAGGTACTATCCAAATCTGCCTTCAGGAATTCAGCAGGAGCTCCTTCATCGTGAAGCTCTAGATGCTCCCTCATGAGTTGTTCAGTAATAATCAATTCCTGTCCGCAAATGCTGGACCTCAGTACTCGTCCCATTTAGGGTTTCAGCTTGACCATTTCCCCAAAATTCAGCCATGTGGTTGGAGTAAACAGTGGGATTAACGGTAAGAGCAGTGTAGTAGTTGTGCTGAGGGTTAAGTGCTATTTCGAGAAAGGTGAATGTGGATGATTTTGAGCTTGGGTAAAGTTACAGAGGAAAAAAATTCTACGGCAGTAAAAATTGCAATTAAGAAGATGAGATTGAAAAGTCGAGATTATTTAAAAGAGGGAGGGAAGTCGGTAATGGGGGTTAAGATAAGGTGATGTGATAGTTTAGTGGATGAAATGATAGTGGCGGTAAGGTTAAAATCAGTTAAGTCATTTGACATTGTTAATAAAATCTTTGCTTTTTACAGTGTGGGGCCCAAGAGATTTACGTTACACAGTAGAATCTTTCTTCCGAATGTAAAACATTTCCAAAGGTAATTTGTCTTCCGAAGGCAATTCTTACTTCCGAAGCAAAAACTTTGCTTTTGAATGTTAGAGTTGCTTTCCAAATGGGGAGTTTGTAAACCTCAGAAGTAGATCTGATATGTAATCAATTTCTTCTTCCGAGACCAAAAGTTCTTCCGAGAAGAAAAATTATCCTTTGAGAAATTATCTTCGGAAGATATAAAAATAACTTCCGAGGGTTAATTTCTCTTCGGAAGAAATTTACACTTAGAAAAATTTTGAGAAAGATTTTTGTAACAGGGCTTAAATTGTATTGATAGAAGACATTACATATTAAAAGATTTTCAAAGAGGTGATCTAATCAATGTTTATCATCCCAATAGCTGTTATAAGATACTTAAATCTTTGCACATCAAAAGCTTTGGTGAACAAATCAACATATTGTTCATTTGAGTCAACTTTGATTAGTTTAATCAGATTTTTCTCACGAATATCTCTAATTAAATGGTACCTAATGTCAATATGCTTTGTCTTTGAGTGTTTCACCAGATTTTCAGTAATGGAGATAGCATTGTTGTTGTCAATATGGATAGGAGTACTCATAAAGTTGCATACATAGTCTAACATCTGATTCTGAATCCATAGCAGTTGAGCACAGTAGCTAGCAGCAACAATGTATTCAGCTTCAGCAGTTGATGTAGATACACAGGATTGTTTCTTGCATTGCCATGAGATGATCCTTCCACCAAGAAATTGACATCCCCCTGATGTTGATTTCTTGTCAATATTGCAGCCACCATAGTCAGTGTCAGAGTATCCCTAGAGATTAAAATCCTTGTTTCTGGGATACGAAAGACCTAATTTAGGTGCTCCTTTGAGGTATCTGAGTATTCTCTAATAGCAGCTAAGTGAGACACCTTTGGAGCAGTCTGATATCTTGCACAAATGCATGTAGCAAACATGATATCAGGTCTACTAGCAGTAAGATACATCAGAGAACCAATAATTGCCCTATACTGATGTTGATCAGTATCCTCCCCCTTATGGTCAGGACAACGATTATGGTTTCTGGGCATGGGTGTCTTGGCAGGCTTGCAATCCTTCATTTCAAATCTTTCTAAGATGTTAGAGACATACTTAGATTGATTAATGAAGAACCCTTCATTCATTTGCTTCACCTGAATTCCAAGGAAAAAGTCTATTTTTCCCATGGAACTCATTTCAAATTCTTCTTCATAATGCTCTCAAAATCCTTACACATTTGGTCATTTGAAGAACCATATATGATTTCATCAACATATACTTGAACGAGCAGGATGTCCTTTCCATACTTTCGGATAAAGAGAGTCTTGTCCATTGTACCTCTAGTATAGCCATTCTTCAGAAGAAACTGAGACAGAGTTTCATACCACAACCTAGGTGCCTGGTGTAGCCTATATAGAGCTTTATCCAATTTGCACACATAGTTGGGGTGTTGTGGGTCCTCAAATCCTGGAGGTTGGCACATATAGACTTCCCTATCTATATCCTTATATAAAAATGCACACTTGACATCAAGTTGATAGACAGCGAAGTCCTTGGATGCAGCATAAGCAAGGAAGATCCTAACTGCCTCAAGTCTTGCAACTGGTGCAAAGACATCAGTATAATCAATTCCTTCCTCTTGTGTGTATCCTTGAACTAAAAGTCTTGCTTTGTTGTTGATGATCAAGCCTTTATCATCTCTCTTGTTTCTGAAAACGCATTTAGTGCCTATTGGTACTTGACCAGATGTTAGCGGACATAGGTTCCATACCTTCTGTGTCATGAATTGAACCAGCTCCTCTTGCATCAATTCAAGCCATCTACTATCTTTTAAGGCATCTTCTACCTTCTTGGGTTCCATCTGGGATAGAAAGCATGAGTACAAGCAGACATTCCCATGATGAGTCTGTCCTCTTGTTGTCACACCCTTAGTGACATCCCCTATGATGTTCTCAGCAGGATGAGTGTTATGAATCCTAAGGCGAGAAATCACTTCTAGTTGCAGAGATAGATCCAGGTTGGACATATTCTACTTAGGAACTGGAACACTCTGTCCTGCTGTTGTTTCAAAATCATTCAATGAGGACTAATTGAATAAGTGAGAAACATCATCAATGGTTAGCACTGAAGGAGTATTAACAGTTTTCTGTTCCTTCAAAACATTACTTCCTTCTGCATGTGTTGTGGTGGATCACCTGATTAGTTTTGAGGCTCAGTAAGTGATTCACTTGTAGAAGCTTCACAATTCCTTGATATAGTCAAGCTATCAGATCTGTGAATGGTGGAAACTTCGTTTGTTGCAGCTCTTGGAGAATTTGGACTAGGTCTGTTAGCTCAAACAGTTGATCATAAGCAGTAACATCAACATCATTTTGAACTCTTGTTCCAACTAAAACATTCTCATATGAAGGTTTAGAATAGTTTGGAAACAACTCTAAATTAAATATATTATCAGTGTCATTCCCCCTAACATAAGGAGTGTGCTCATTAACAACTATGTTGGATGACTCCTCAAATTGTTGATTCTTAACGTTGTATACTCTATAAGCTTTGGAGCTAGAAGAGTACCCAACAAGATAGCATCATCCAACTTTTCAACAAACTTTGCTAAATTGTCTTTTGTGTTAAGTATAGTACACCTGCTACCAAAGGACTTTAGAAAACCAATGAACGGTGGCCTCTTGTTCCATAGCTCATAAGGGGTTTTTCCATGCGGCTTAACTATAAGAACTCTGTTCTGCACATAGCATGCAGTGTTGACTGCCTCTGCGCGGAATGTTAGAAGTAGTTTTGATTCAGCTAACATAGTTTGAGTAGCCTCAATAAGTGTCCTATTCCTTCTCTTAGCAACACCATTTTGTTGAGGAGTTCTGGGAGCACTATATTGTCTGGCAATCCCTTTTGAGTTATAGAATGAGTCAAGAATAAAGTTCTTAAACTCAGTCCCTTGATCACTTCTAATTATTTGAACCTTGTAATCAATTTGATTTTCTATTTTAAGAATAAAAGATTTTAATGTTTCAGTAGTTTCATCTTTAGTTCTTAAAAAGAATACCCATGTGAATCTTGTAAAATCATAAACTATCAAAAGGCAATATGATTTCCTTCCAATGATCATTATAATTGTGGGACCAATAAGATCCATATGCAATAAGTGTAATGTAGTAGTGATAGAGTTAACACATTTGGGTTTATGAGATGTCCTGTGTTGTTTCCCTTTCAGGCTAGCAACACAGTTATCTTTGCAGAAAAACTCCTATTAGGCAAACCATGTACCAAGTTATTTTTAGCCAATTTATTCATTGTCTTAAAATTTACATGACACATACGTTTATGCCACAGTGTTGACTCATCACCATCAGCTTTCGAAAGAAAGCATGATACTTTTCCCATTGGGGAAGCATTGTTCATATCAAGCTTGTACATATCCCTTTTTCTGGGAGATCTAAGAAGCACCAATTCTGGAGGAATTGTCATCCCAGGTTTGAGGATAATGAACTCATTTTCTGTGAAAAGCATTTGGTGCTTTTGATCACAGAATTGAGAAACACTTAACAGATTGTGTTCAAGCTGTTTGACAAAGTGACCTTTGTTAACATTTAATTTACCATTGGATATACTCCCCCTACCAGAAATATATCCTCCGGCCTCACCTCCAAATTGATAGGACCTCCATCATAGTTCTGAAACTATTGATGGAGAGATCCGTTCTCTGTCATGTGCCTGGAGCATCCCCTATCTACAATCCAGACATTGTTATTCTTATCATATGGATGTCCCTGCACATAAGATGAGATTGTTAGTTTTGATTGGAAGCCCAAGCCTTGCTGGTCTTGGGTTCTTCCAAAGATAATGACAGTATTGAACCAAATGTTATGCATCGGGGTTCAATAGAGGTCTTTGAAGAAGAGGTTTGGGCTGCAACATCTTCCTTGATCTTTCAGTCAGTCCTTTGGTTGATCTTGGAGGATGAGCTTGTTGAAGCTTTAGCAGCATGGCTATCTTCCGAAGCTTCTTTCTTTTTGGAAGAAGTCTTCACCACCTTGTCTTCCAAGCAGTCTTCTTCTGGGGAGGTTTCAACGGAACTTTCTTGTTCTTTCGAACATTAGTAGCTTTTGCTTCCGAAGCAATTTTTTCTTTGGAAGAAGGAGTTTCTTCCGAAACCAACCTGGCTTCCGAAACTAGCTTTCCCTTTTTCATTACTTGAACCATTTGAAAAGGTCCAAATGTGAAACCTTCCTTGAGTCCTTCTTTTCTAACATTATTTACATAATGTGTGCTTGCAGGATTGTAGTAACAATCTTTTGCCATGTGATTTCGCAGGCCACACATTATGCATGCAATGTTAGTTCTTTGGGAATGTGAGGGTTGCTGTTTCTTGGGCTTCTTTTCCCTATTAGCAACTTTTCCCTTCAACTTCTGATCCTTTGGCAGGACAGAAGTGCTAGTACTACAATCCTTTCCTGAATCAGAAGTACCTAACACTTGGAATCCAGCTGAGATAAAGACACCCTTCTGCTTGGGGTCAATCTTCAGCTTGGACTCAGCCACCTTCTTGGTAGTTCTCCTAGCAGCTTTAGCTCTGCTTCTTCTGGCCTTAGTGTATAGGATTTTTTCTTCACAAGGGGAGATGGGTACATCTACCTGTTCCTTCCCTGTGGTGACCACTATTATTGCTTCATCCTTCAATGCTGGTGAGGAAGGGTCAGGATTTGGAACCTCTTGCTCCTTAGTACCAAATCTAGGTTGTCTAATAGACTCATAGGAGTATGGTGGAGCAATTTCATTGGTTCCCAACCCTCCTTTGTTCTGATAACAGAGTTTGGAGTGGGAGGATGATGCAAGAATAGCTTGGAAGTTTTGCTTAGAGATAGCATGCTTCCTGGCCTCAACCTCAGCAGTGACAAGCTGGGCTTGAGCCTTAGACAATTTGGATCTCAGATCTTTGATTTGAGTCTTGTAGTTGGTGTGTTCATGTTTTAAAAGATACATAGTTTTCTCTAACTCCTCAATTTTCTTTTGATAGTCAGATTCAGCTCTTTTAAAATCATAGATTTTAAGATCTGATTTCCATATTGTAATCCTGATAGAGTTTAACTTTAGCTATACAGGCTGGAGTGTAGAGATGTTCATATACCTGGGCATTATCTGTTTCGGCCATGAGAGCTTGAGCAGGAGTCATATCCTGCACTATGAAGCTCTAGTCAACTTCTTGAGCCATTGCAGCTATGCTGTCCAGGAAGATTGCATAATGAATCATTCAAGTTATGATCAAATTAACTTGAAGCTATGCTGTCCAGGAAGAAAAATCTGTTAGATACTTTTCTTAAGATTTCAAACTACCTCAAATCAAAAATACAAAAATATGTTTTGGTGTTTGTAATAAATTTCTTTTTGTTTTTTTATATTTTTTATGTTTAGTCATTTGGTCGGTAAAAGTTGGACTATACATCTGAATTCAATGTGCAATTCACTCATTAAAAGGGGTCACGTCTGAGGTGACCAATCGGGTTTTAATTTAAAAGAATCACGTTTATGGTGATCATATAAGGTTTAAGTTAAATGGATAACGTCTTAGGTGATCAACAGTTTTTCAAATTAAAAAAGGTCATGTCTGAGATGATCATCGGTCATGACTTCTTATCAATAGTTAACAGGTTAAGTGTTTGAAAGTGCATGAGGTCAAACTCATAAGTCAGAGCCATTCGCACAACTGGATCATAAGTATGGACCAGTCACACGATTGGATCATGAGTATAAGCAAATCACACGATTGAACCATACATACGGACCATATGTATGATTGGACCATAAGCATGGGTCAATCCATGTGATTAGATCACCAGAAGGAACCTATCGCACGAATGGAGGTGATAGACTGAGTCAGTCGCACAACTGAACCCCACTCGCACGAATGGATGTGACCGATTGAGCCAGTCGCATGACTGAGCCCCAGTCGCACGAATCAAGCGTGCGAATAGGTCCAGCCGCACAACTGAAGGTAAACTCAGTATAAATAGAGGGGAGTCAGTCGCACATTTTCATCACCCCTAAATCGCTCTCAAGTCGCACGAAAGCAAGTTACCCTGCCTAAATCTCGTTTCAGTGATTTACCATCTTGTTTGTGACTCTAACAATTACTCTCTGTATGTACGGGTAATGTGAGACCAAAATCGACCTCAATGTTCGGTTTAATCAAGCCCTAATGACTTAAATTGGTCAAAACAAGAACCGAGACAAAGTTTTCAAAATAAACAACTAAAATGAACTAAATAGTTAATTTAAAGAGTATTGGGTGTTATTTTGAGCATTTGCGAGTCTAATGAGCCTAACCACAATGTTTAACATCAAGTATAGACCAAGAACTGATTTAAAAGTGTCGAACAAAAACTTATGTGAATGGACATGCTGATGAACTTCAATCGCACGATTGAGCTGGGCATCTGACTCAATCGCATGAATGAACCATGCGTATGAGTTTAGTCGCACGATTGGGTCAACCGCATAGGACAATATACGACTAAGACTCAGTCGCCTTATCCATTCGCATGATTGAACAAACTAATTTAGGCTCATTAAAATTCAAATGTCATCCATTTACACAAATTCTAACATATATGTATTGTGTGTTACACATACATGACTAGTAGATGGGCTATAAGCACGAAGCACAACCTGTGTGCTCAACTTGATGTCAAATCCCGAAACGCTTCTGAGTTTGCGGGGATTATTGTCTTTTTACGATGACCGAAGATCTTCAATGCCATCTCTACACTGTGCACACCATAAAGATTGATTCAGCAGGCTTTCTGGGAAAGCGCTGTAGTAGATAGGTTCGCTGAGCCTCATTGCATTCTAAGGTATATTTTTGGTCAAGATCAGCGAGGATGATCTAAGCACAGTTTTGGAGTTAGGCGATGATGGTGACTGCCCAACCAGGCTGCATCCGTTGATGGTTCGGGGATGCTTTCTTCGGATCAAGTACGCTGGGGACATTAATGCAAATGTGCTCAACAAGAGCAATTTGTGCCCCCAGTTCAAGTACTTGGCCCATGTGCTCTTCAAGTGCATAGCCTCAAGAAAAGGAGGGTTTGATGAGATGTCTAATCAGATCCAGAATGCTTACGTAGCTCTGGTACTTAACCATTCGTTTACTTTCTCTCGGATGGTCTTCACGTATATGGTGGAGAATATAGAGGCCAAGGGCAAGGAAGCCTTTTGCATGTACCCTTGATTCCTGTAGATTATTATTGACCAGAAGCTTCCTTTGCTGCCAAAGGAGAGACATGATGCTGTCACACTTGAGATTATGGATGATACTACGGTTGGTAGGATGAAGGTGTACCGGAACAAGCAGGTGAAGCCCCTAGTGAGGAGATTGTTTTGGCATCTAGCCCGGGAAGACTTTATGGGGCCCGCTGGCAAAAAGTGGCATCACAATGACAATCATTCAGACACTGAGCCCATAGTTTTACCCACTGTGGATGACGATGACGATGACGATGATAGTTAAGATGGTGGAGATATTGGCCCCACTCCATCTAGGGCCACTGCCACTCATATATCATCTCCACCATCCACTCACAATGGAACTGAGAGAGCTGCTATCCATCAAGACTTCCTGCCAGATGAGGAGGAAGAGTCAGATGAGGAGCCGCAGGTAAGGACAGTGGGACGCTAGGGTGAGTCCAGGGATGCTGATACTGCTACTACTGATCCATCATACGTCCCTGACCGTCCTATCAACCCAGGGGGAGCATCCTCTTCTAAGGGATCGATGAAGAAACGGATGGCTCAGCCCCATGGCAAGAAGAGCAAGAGGAGGAGGATTACCCTGATTACCACCACATCCACCACCTCTACCACAACTACCAACACCACTACCACACCCTCTACCACCATTACCACACCCCCGACCACCATTATAACAACACCTACCACCGCTACCACAACCACCCCATCACCATCCACTCCTATTCCACTTCCCATGTTCACCGCATCCACCATCACTACCACCACTCAATAAGCCGGGACTTCTACTCAAGTCCCAATGAGTCATGCCAAGCCAAGCCCAAGCCTCAGATACAGATGTTGATATAAAGAAGGTTGAATGGGCAGCTTGTTTTCCTGAAATAAGAGCCCAGTGCACAGCTCAAAAGCGAAATGCTACACCAAACTCGACAAGGTCAAGAAACAACAGAAGGTGTTTGGCAAGATTATAGCATGGGCATATTTTGAGGACTTAAACATTTATGCTGTAAAAAGGGAGAAGCGAATAGAGTACTTCGGGTATCCTCATGATCTGAAGAATCTCCTAGGCTTTGGGCTCAACTAACTTGCATGCTTAAATCTGCTCTATGCTGATCCTAGAAAGATGTCAGATTGGTTTGAAGTGGCACTAAAGAAGGAATACCATACCAGGTGGGTAAACTTCAGACACAACAACCGAAGTGGTATATCCATAGGTCTGAAGTGGATCCTATATCTGGGGAGCAAAAAGTAGTGTTATGGAGTCCCCCACGCACAATGTCAAAGATCCCCTAACGGGAAATACCTTGGGACTTCACTCCACATTTCAAATGGTGGTATTATGACTGGAGGATGGGTGAAGCAGTCATAGTTCTAAATAGAGAGGGCAAAATGGAAACTATCAGGATATTTGACCCAATGTGGCTTACTCACTTTTTAGCTGACGATGTCTACACTTTGTACAAGTGGCCACTGTTCTGTGACGCACAGGATGTTGTACAAGCTCTCCAATTCCAAAATATGATACGACTCTGCTTTGCATTTGAAAAATATGCAGGAGTTAGCAGAGAGGAGAAGTACAAGAAATTTGAAGAGCTTATGAAGAATGTTAGACAATAGAGTAAACTAGGTCCACAGGGGAGTTTGTTGATACATATTTCCCTAGTTTATGTGTTTAATGTAAAAGTCTGTCATGTCTTACACATATGTAATGAATGGGTTAACTGAAAATAATATGTGGTTGATGTTTACAATGTTTAATATTTCCTAGTATTATTGTGTGTTAAAGTATAATGTACTTACTATATAGGTTTGGGGTTGTTATACAAAATTCTTACTCAATAATGATTGAGAAATGTGTTCAAACTTAATAGTATGAGTCTTCATGCGAATGGACCATGCTTATGGACCATACACACGAATACATCATGCTATTGGACCAGTCGAATGACTGAACGAGGAGACTAGATTACTCACACGATTGAGACATAAGATTGACTCAGTCGCACGACTCAACCTTCAGTCGTGCGTATGGATCAAGCGCATGATTGAGTCGCACGACTAAACCATGCTAATGGTTTAGTCGTACGATTGAGAGACTTTTGACACATACTCATAACCTAGCCGTCCAGAGCGTCCAGAAAGCCTATTTCAAGTTCATAGTTCGCATCTCGTCTTTTTCTACTCGTTCTTAAGATTTCTTTAATCATTAGATAGATTGAGATTGTGTTCTCACAGATGGGATCGCCAATCAAATAGGATTCCAAACTATTTGATCTGGTTTCATGTATTATGAGTTAGTACTTCATACATAGACAGTCCTTAACAACTTTGTAATCGATACTAATATTAACGGAAACTATATGAATTTTTCTAATAGTTGTTTGTGTTGATTACATTGTTCATATAATTGGCAATTGCTTGATAACAAATACAAATCGATCTATTTGAACCTATCAAATGGTATCCGAGCCTTTGGTTCAGAGATTTGAAGCTTAAAATCAACTTTTGAGCACTTTTGAATCACTTGAATTTGTCTTTTGATCGCAATTGTTCAATTAATTGATGATTTATTTGTGTTTCATCACTAGATACATGATTTGAATCACAATTGAGTGAATTGATATCTTCAAATCTAAATTTTTGACAGATTTGAGTTCGAACTGTTCTTCAAAAGTCGAACACTAATTCTGCAGAATTGAGTTTAATCTGCTTTTATTTGAAAGAAATGATGTTAAAGGTTTGATTATCAATTTAATAGTCACTTGATTAGATTTTCAGATCGTTTTATCAAGTTTTAAAAAAATTGTTAAGATCAGGTTGTTACGAAGAAGATGAATTAGGCGTTTGGTGTGTTGAAATCATTTGAAATGTGATGAAGTGTTTAGGCGCATGAACATTGTTCAGACGCTTTAGCACTGTTTAGGCATTTCAGAATGGTTGTTTTGACACTATGTGAGCATTTCAGCACTATTTGGACGTTTTTCATAAACTAAGTCCTAGGCGCTTTGTAATTGTTCAGGTGTTTGGGAACTGTTCAGATGCTGCATCACTATTTGGGTGCCTTAGAACTATCCAGGCATTTTGATACTATTCAGGTGTAGATACACGTGTTCCTAGTTTATATGCTTAAATGTAAAAGTCTTTCATGTCTTACACATATGTAATGTGATGAAGTAATGAAATATGATACATGCTTTGATGTTTATTTATCTTTGATTTGTATGTATGAACTTCTTATATAAGTTTGAGGTTGTTGTACACAGTTCTTAGTCAATATTGATTAGGTAATATGTTCAATAAAGTCGGGTGATTATTCATCCTAATGGACCATACTTATGGACCATACTCATGAATTCTTATGTTTAATCTAGTCGTATGATTGAGACATAAGATTAACTTGTACGGATCAATCACATGAGTCAGTCGCACGACTAAACCATGCTAATGGTTCAGTCGTACGAGTAAAAACCACTAACCTATAAATACCACCTTATTCGTGGAAAAACATAACACTTTGAGAGATACTTCGAATACACAAAAACCCTAGCCATCTAGAGCATCCCAAACAGCCTGTCCAAGTTCATAGTTCGATCTTGATCGATTCCTACTCGTTCTTAACGTTTAGTTCATTATTATATCGATCAGGTTATCATTCTCACTGATTGGATCACCAATCAAATAGGATTCCGCACTATTTGATCTAGTTTAAACGAATAATCCGTTAGTACTCGGTATGTACACGGTCCTCTAACAAGTGGTATCAGAGCTTTCGCTTGTGATTTTGTGTTTGATTCGATTAGTTTTGGTGTCAAAAACCTACGTTTTAATAAAAAGAGTCACCACTTTGCTTCAATAGGTGTTTTCGACGTTTGCTGGCGTTAAAGTTTAGATTTTTCAGTATACGGTAGATTAGGTTCCTAAGAAAGTCGTATTTTGTGTCAAAGTATCAAAAATCTTCGATTTTCCAAAAGCAACAGTCTTCAGTCTCCCGATTAGCTGATCCGTATGATTGAACTCATTCGTATACTCCATTTGCACGACTGAACTTAGTCGTATTCCTCATACGCATGACTGAACAACTCTAGTCGTTTGATTCCAATCGTCCTATTCATAGTATGACTGAATCCAATCGCACGATTGAATTCATTCACACCCTTCATTTGCACGAGTGATCCATACTCATTGTCCATTCGCACGAGTGAAACAATCTTGTTCTAAAAGCACAAAGTTTAAAGCAATGGAAGATCAATTTGCTGTGTTTACTACCGGAAAGGACTCCCACATCCAGAACCTTCTAGTTCTGGAGAACGAGATTGGTAATCACAATAAACCGCCAAAGCTGTTAATGTTAGATGAATATCCTCAATGGAAACAATGGTTTGTGATCTATCTAAATAGAGTTGACCCAAAACATTGGACATCCATTGAGACTGGTTATACGGTAGCAGTCAGTGCTAATAGAGTTAAGCTAACTTTGGGAGGAATGAGTGAAGCTTAGAAGATTCTTTTTCAATACTGAAAACAAAGTTTATGCCTTGTTGACTTAGCCAATACCAAAGGACATCTTTTATTAGTTCTCTGAGAGGAAGCAGACTAAAAAGTTATGGGAGGCATTGGAGAAGAGATATGATGGAAACGTAACTCTCAAAGCATAGAAGGCTAAAGCTCTCAAGAAGGAGTTTGATAACTTCTCTTTGATAGGGAATGAGAGCTTGGATGATATTATTGACAGATTCTATCATCTGACGAGTGAACTGCACACTCATGGCATAACCACATCAATGGAAGGTAAAGTTTCAAGCTTTGCTACTGGTTTGCTTAAGAAATGGGATTCATTTGTATCTAATATGATACAGAACGACATACTTGCGATATTAGACATAAATGACTTCATCTTGTAATTAAAAGTGGAAGAATTGAGAATGAAATACAAGTCGAAGAAAGGATCCTATGTTCAGAATCCTTCACTTTACAACTCAATTCCCACTCCAGCTTGTTTAGGAGCACCATTACAAACAACATTGATGTCTAGCTCCTCGGCTCCATCCTAAAACACTGCATCTTGGACGGAAACGTCAGGGTCATCTGGAAGCCAATATATAGTTCCTAAGGTCAATACTACAAAGTTGAAGACAGAGAACCTGGGTAATGTCACGGTGCAAGTGGCTAAGTAGCATATGCATCTTCTAGCAGCCGTTGTACAATCTTATGTTGGTTTACTTTCCGGTAAGATTGGAAATTGTCATCTTGCAAATGAATATTAGCAAGTTAATGAGAATGAGCTAGAAAGAATGGATATAATGTGGGCTTTGGTGAGTGCAGTCAGAAGAGCAAATAAATTTGTCAAGAAGACGGGGCAAAATCTAGTCGCCACTAAAGATATGACTTTTGTTTTGACAAAACCAAAGTCACATGTTTCAACTGTGATGAAAAGGGGCACTTTAAACATGAATGTGTAAAGCCCAAGAAAACTGGAAATGGAAACCCATTTTCTACCTTCAATCGTCAAGACAAAGACATGATTGGAACGGCTTCTTCAAGTAAAAAGAGAAAGGCTCTGACTGTTCAGGGTAATGAAGGTCAAGATTGGTCCTTCCGCTTTGATTCTCCAGGTGAATCAATGTTGTGTGTGTCGATGCATTGGATGATGGATCTGCTAGCGAAGGTGAGATCATAGCTGAGCAAGCGATGTCAGATACTGAAGAAGCTGTGAATGTTGTAAATCACCTGGTTGAGGAAGAGCTTAGAGCCATGATTTCAGAATCTCCAGCCACTGAAGGTTCTAACTCTGCTTTGATGGCTGATTCATCTGAATCGTCATAGGCAAGTACTATAGACCAACTATTTGAAAAACATGCTTGTTTTGAATGTGACCAATTTAAGGAAACCATTGATCTGAAATTTGCTCTGTTATTAGAATACAATGATAATTTAGTAAATGATTTGCACTGAGACTAATCGCATATTAAAACAAAATTTTTGCGGTTTCAAAGAAAAGATAGCTTTTGGGGAAACAACTAAGGGAACCCGAGGTTGTTGCATTAAAACAATCAAATGATATAAAATTTTATTTAAATTCTTTAGAAGAAACCAAAAAGTAAAAAGCAATTTTGGAAGTCGAGGTTGATTCATTAAAACAAAAGCTGCATAGTTGGGCTAGTTCCTCTCACATAGTTCAACACTTAGTGAAAGAACGAAATAACGGGGAAGGTCTGGGGTATAAAGTAGTGTTGCCACCACATGCAATCCTTTTGAACACAAAATGTTGACCTATCAATAACAACCCAATAAGGATCATGTGGTGTCCACTCCTCTGGTTAGTGATCCTACTTCTACGGGTAAACCGGTTTACTCTATCACTAAAAAGAAGGATTCTACTCTGAAATCAAAAGGAAAGATGCCTGTTGAGATTTTGGTTGATAAATTTTAAAGGGTTAATTAAGGGTCAGGTTCACAAATGTCTATTTCAGAACCAAAATGACTAAACCAGTTAACCATAGACGTGTTAATCATCAAAGTCCAAATAAAATGAAAGTTAAAATTTTTCAAAATTTTAAAACAAATAATTTTGTTAAAGAAGCTGAAACATCTAAAAGATATGTGACAAAACTCAACCAGGCACACCTCACACCCTTCCTAACTCAACACCACATAAAAGTTTTCCTCAATCGGTAGAAGGGAGATCATGCTACAGTTGTGGAAAACGAGGACATATCTCTCCTAATTGTCCTTGTTATCAGACACCCAAACAGAAAATAGAAGTTTATAATGCAAAATCAAGTATTTCAAAAATGAGATCTAATACTCCACCTAAGAGTTTTAGTGAACCTGAAGTTCAAATGCTACGCCAGCCGTCTGTTTACCACAAACAGGCCTTACAGAAAACTGGTTTATGGAAAGAAAAATCAAGTAATGTGTCTAATAATGAAGACAAGAAGAAGAAAGATATGACCTCATCTTCTAAAGGACACTGGGCTGAGTTCATGATGTGTGAATCCTCTGGGTCACCCAAGCCAGTTAAGGTTTGGGTCCGAAATCTAAACTAATAAGTTTCTTTGAATGTGCAGGGTGTCCGCTACAGTGCTATCACTAATACCTAGATTATTGATAGTGGGGCATCCAGGCACATGACAGGGAATTCGCCTATCCTTTTCAACATCAAACAAATTAAAGGGGGACATGTTTCATTTGCTAGGAACAAGGGAGGTTACATCACCGGTCAAGGAGAAGTGGGAAACGAGAAAGTGAAGTTTGACAAGGTCAACTACGTTAAACAACTACTAAACAACTTGCTTTCAGTCTCCCAGATCTGCGATAAAGGATTCAAAGTTGTGTTTGACAATAAGAAGCGTTACATGTTGAAGAAGGATTATGTGATTGAGGAGGATAAAGTTCTAATGTTAGCTTCAAGATATATAAAGATTTGTATGTCTTGGATCTATGACAAGCCTCCACAACTAATCACACTGTTCAATGCTTCTTGTCAAAGGTAACTGAGAGGGATTCAGTCTCACGGCGTAGGAGAATAGGACACATTAATCCAAGGAAGATGAATCATTTGGTTCATAATGATTTAGTGAAAGGAGAAACTGTCAAGAACTTCCAGCTTTCGGATTTTTATGTAGCATGTAAGAAAGGGAAACAGACCAAGAAGTCTCACAAAGCTAAGAAAGTTAATTCTATTGGCATTCCTCTCGAGCTTCTACACATGGATCTGTTTGACTCTATGAGTACAAAGAGCATTGCTGGAGATCTGTATTGCTTTGTAGTAACTGATGATTACTTAAGATTCTCTTGGGTGATCATTCTGAAGTCAAATTCAGAGACTTTTGAATCATTCAAACATCTAGTAACTACCTGAAATCACTCTACAAGTTGAAAGTAAGGCAGATTTGATTAGATAACAACACAGAGTTCAAAAATCAGTGGATGGAGGCATACTATAGAGAGAAAGGAATGGTATATCAATTTACTTCTACCTTCACTCCATAGATGAATGGGGTTGCTGAAAGCAAAAATAGGAGCTTGATAGAGACAGCCAGGACAACTTTAGCTAACTCAAAACTACCTATTCAATTATGGAATGAGGCAGTGGCTAATGCTTGTTATACAATCAATTGAGTCTTAATGTTCAAACAACACGGGAAAACATGTTTTGAATTGCTCCAATGACATAAACCCAACCTGGAGTATCTAGAACCATTTGGCGCACCGTGCATGTTGTTGAAGAAACTCAAACTGGGAAGTTTAGTGAGAAGGCAGTAGAAGGCATATTCCTCTGATACAGTATACCAGACAAGAGAGTTTATAAAAACTCAATGAGTTAGGTAGAAGTTTGGTGCAATACTGATGTTCAAAGATACACCACCCCCTGCTAGAAAAGGAACCTCCTTCTTCTTTGACTATGATGGATTCTTTAAATCCCTCAATCTAATGTCTTCTCATCCTAGTGATGAGTTGTCTGCTAGAATGATGTACGATGTTCTGAACACACCACTACCAGACTCGACATCAACGGCTCCATTAGATGATACTTCTAGCCCATTAGTGGGAGAGCTTGAAGTAAGTGAATATTCCTCTCATGATGAAGCAGTTGAGACTGAACATGTGGACCAGGAGGAACAGTTTCCCACTAATGAAAGTACGCAAGCATCAAATCCTCATGCCTCTAACACTACTAAACCTCATCCTCCAAAAGCTACAGATACTGAACCTGGGTTTCATAATTTGGAAACAGAGGTAATTGTTCCCACCACTCTTGGATCTCGAATTAATGTTTATCATCCCTTGGACAACGTCATTGGGGATGTTCGATCAGGAGTGCAGGCACGAAACCAGCTATACTCAGCTGATTATGCCTCAGTCATGGAAACAAGATATCTTCATGATGTTGAATATCGATGTTTATGTCTCAATTTGAGCCAAAATATGTAAGTGAAGCCTTAAATGATGAGGCATGGGTTAGTGCAATGCAAGAAGAACTCCTAGAGTTCAAGAAGTTAGGAGTATGGACCCTTGTGGACAGACCAAAAGGTGCTAAAGTGATTGGCACTAAATGGGTGCAGAAGTGTAAGAAAGATGACCAAGGCGTCATAATTAGAAATAAGGCTTGGCTTGTAGTTCAAGGGTTTCAACAAGTCGAAGGAATATGTTACAATGAAGTGTTTGCATTGGTGGCACGGATGGAAGGTATTCGTATCTTTCTAGCCTATGCATCTTACATGAAGATTAAAGTTTATCAACCAGATGTAATAAGTGCATTCCTTTATGGTGAAATCCATGAAACAGTCTACGTTAGTCAACCCAAAGGATTTGAGGATCTGTATCATCGGGATAAAGTTTACAAACTAGATAAGGCTCTCTCGGGCTACATCAGGCCCCTAGAGCCTGAATAAGAAACTCTTAACTCATCTTGTGAAACATGGATTTCGGAGAGGAGTTATTGACTGCACGCTATTAATCAAAGAAAAGGATGGGGATTTACTCCTGCTACAGATATGTGGATGACATAATCTTCGGTTCCAAAAACGAAGAATTATGTAAAGAATTCGAATATTTGATGAAAGCAGAGTTTGAGATGAGTGACATAGGGGAGATGAAGTTCTTTCTTGGCTTACAGGTGGATCAGACACCAAAAGGAATCTTCCTACATCAAACCAAATATGTAGGAGATATCCTCAGTCGATTCAACATGGAGAATGCTTCGGTATCTAGAACTCCACTTGCCACGAACCATGATGTGGCATCCGATGAATATGGTGATTGGGTTGATGCCACCATGTACAGAGCATGTGTCTCTCTTCCGGGTATCAGGCAAAACCAAAAGTAAATCATCTCATCAGAGTTAAAAAGGATCTTTTGTTATCTGAAGGGTATTCTAACACTTGGGTTGTCATATCCTCATGATGATGACTTTGAGCTTATAGTGTATAGTGACTCAGACTATGGTGGTTGCAAAATGAATTACAAGTCAACATCAGCGGGATGTCAGTTCTTCGGTAGACGGTTGGTCACCTGGCAGTGTAAGAAGCAAACATCAGTTGCTCTGTCAACATGTGAAGCTGAATATGTTGCTGTTGCTAGTTGCTGTTCGCAAATCATTTAGATTTAACAGCAGATGCGAGACTACGGTTTGCAATTTTGTAACACCCCTATTTTTGTTGATAATTCTATTGTAATGCCTGTCCCCAAAAATCCAGTCCAACACCCTAAAACAAAACACATTAGTATTATACATCACTTTATACATGACTGTTTTGAAATGAAATTAATTAATGTGGTTAAAATTAATACTGATTTTCAACGCGCCTACCTCTACACAAAAGCATTTGATAAACCATGGTTTTTATATCTTTTAGAGGCTAATGACGTGAAAAAGAAATGTGACGTGACTCAAGAACACGAAAGTTCTTAGTCTGACAATTATATTCTTAATTTATTAGTTAGTTTCTTTTATTTTTATTTTTCTGTCTATAAAAATCCAAAAACACAAAGAGATTTTCGGTTTTAGAATTTTAGGTGGATAATAGTTTTAGTTTAGTACTTAATTAGTTGCAGTATTTATTTACTTTAGAAAATGAGGGAGGAGGGCAGTTTGGCTGAAAGAAATGAAATCAAATCTGTAATTATGGACCAGTCGCACGACTGAACCATGAGACTGGATCGGTCGTATAATTGAAACATAAGATTGACTCAGTCGCACGACTGAACATTTAGTCATGCATATGGATCAATGGCATGAGTCAGTCGCACGACTGAACCGTGCTAATGGTTTAGTCGTACGAATGAAAACCACTAACCTATAAATACCACCTAATTCATGGAAAAACATAACACTTTGAGAGATACTTTGAATATATGTAAACCGTAGCCATCCAGAGCGTCCCAAACAGCTTGTCCAAGTTCATAGTTTGATCTTGATCGATTCCTACTCATTCTTAACATTTAGTTCATTCTTATATAGATCGGGT
This sequence comes from Flaveria trinervia, assembly GCA_025506515.1. Taxonomy (NCBI): domain Eukaryota; kingdom Viridiplantae; phylum Streptophyta; class Magnoliopsida; order Asterales; family Asteraceae; genus Flaveria; species Flaveria trinervia. Next base: position 87,477 of record JACCIX010000717.1, read on the forward strand.
TATCATTCTCACTTATTGGATCGCGAATCAAATAGGATTCCGCACTATTTGATCCAGTTTAAAAGTAGAATCCGTTAGTACTCTGTACGTACATGGTCCTCTAACATGAGGCGTTTCTAGGTTGGGCATTTTAGAAATTTACTAAGGCAATCCCTTGGGCATTTCTAATTCAAGTTAGGCGCTTCTATACTATTAAGACGCATCAGATTCAGACTTTTCTTTCAACACTTAAAACAATGTTTTCAGAATGTAATATCAAAAAATATTATCATTTCTTTATTCCTTTTTAAATCTAAAAACATCAAAATAGTGTATTTTCTTATATTCAAAACTTAAACATGATTAATTCTGATGATTCAGAGAATATAATACCAAAGCTGAAGAACAGAGCTGACTTCAAGAACTGGTCACTCAGGCTGAAACATCATTTGAACACAATTGACATTAATTTGTGGAAATCAATTAAGAAAGGACCTCACATCCCTGTCATTTTTGAAGTTCCTCATAGAGGATTTGTATATACAAAAGATTCTCAAGAGCCATATCCTAAAGATGGTTTATATGGGGATGATCTGAAGAAGGTGAAGAATGATGTTAAAGCATATTCTCTCATGTGTAAAGGGCTACCTTTAAAAGTACTTTCAAAGCTTGAGAACTATCAAACTGGTTACACCATGTATAAAGCACTAAAAGTTATCAGTGAAAGAGGAAAAAAGATACAAGATCTTAAAAGACAAAAGTTAAAAAGACAACTAGAACTTTTTGAGCATATCACAAGAGGACCTGTAATCAGATGATGAATAGATATGTGCAACTCATAACAGAAATTTCAACTTTAGGGATTAAGAATGATCTTAAAGACCAAAATGACAGACTTTTGAACGCACTACCATCATCTTGGAAACAAACTGTGACTCTGTTAAAGCACACTGAAAAGTTTCCTATGGATATTTATCTTCTCATTGCTAAGATTGAGTCTATGGAAATTGATGACAGCTCAAGAAATAATAACAAAGCTGCATAAACATCTTAATACAAGTATTTTGCTTCTCCAACAAATACTATAGAGAATGCTCTTCTTTTGAAAGATGATGCTACTCCTGAAGATGAGGGTGATCTGTTTATGGGAACAAGATTCTTCCCTAGTACTCCTGCATACTCAACTCAACCACAACCACAATCTTCTCCAAACTCTTCAAGACCTTCAGTGCCTAAACTCAAAATGAGACTCCATCTTCTAAGAATGCTAATTCTAGCAAAGTTAAAGATGTTATAAACATCCTTTAACAGGATGAAGAGTCCAAAACTGCATTTATAGCCTTTATGGCAAGCTTTCAAGCTTTTCAGGGTAGTCATCTAACAGAAGTTGATTTAATTTTATAGGATTTATTTGAGATGGATTCTGATGATGTAGAAGAAATGGACCTCAATCGGAAAATGGTGATGATTGCTTACAGAACACAAAAGCATTCATATGTAAACAAAAGCCTAGTGTGAATAAAACAGTTGTCTTTCATAAGTCAAAGTCAAGGTGTTTTAGCTGCAACAGTTATGGCCACTTTTCTATAGAATGTAAAGCTCTTAGATTACAAGGTGGAAATAGGCAAAACAGTTCTAATAGTCAGGGGTATGAACAACAGACCCAAAAGATATTCTAAAAGCCATATCAGAGTCTATCAATGCCAGAATTAAAAGATGAACAAAAAACAACTCAAGAACCAAATAAAGCATTAGTTGTAAGAATAAGGATGGTTATGATTGGAGTGCATATGCTGAACAATTTACAACCTATCTTACTTCAGGTTTAGCATTGATTTCAGAGATGAACGAAGACTAGTCTGAAATCAATGATCTAAAAATAGATGATTCAGAAAATGAGACAGATTATGACTGGAGTGACAAATCTGATCCAAATGAGGAATTAGAAGAGGTTGCACTCATGGCAAAGTCAGAAAAACCAAAGGATGTAAACTCAACATCTGACACTGAGTTTTCAAATTCATACCCTAAAATTCCAATAGAAGTAAGAGAAAAAATGTGCACCAAAGCATATTTTGAACAAGTTGAACATTACAGAACTTACTCATTCAAAATATGTGACAAACTGAAGCTAGAAGAATCTATGCACAGTAAACTATAAGATGATCATAAAGTTGCTAATGAAAAAAATCATATCTCTACAAGAAAGTTGGAACAAGACTCTAAAAGAACTTGAACATATCAAGTAACAACTTTAAGAGATGAAAAAAACTCTTGAACAAGAGAAATTGGCACATACAGCAACTCAATATGACTATTGTTGAGCAACTGGTGAATGGGAGGAAAGATAATGATAAAACAGGATTAGGATTCACTCATGAACCAATGCCTGAATCTATAACAAAAACCAAACCTAAAACTTTAATACCCATGATATTCACCAGAGAATAATGCTAAGCTTAAAGAATTTCAAGAAAAAAAAGGAACAGTCAATCAATTGTCAAGAGTGAGATCGAAAAGCTAAACATTGAAATATTTGAGGAGAAAGATTTTGAAAAGATAAAGAATGGTAATACAATTAAAATCAAATCTTATGATCCTCGACAAAAGATCAAAAAATTGTTTGTACCAAAAGGTGAATGTGTTATTGAGAAGTGTAAAATTAAGCAAGAGATTGAAAAAGTTAATGAGATCCATCTCAAAATAAGAAGAACAAGTCAAGAAGAAAAATCAGACACTTCATGTTCTGATGATTCAAGCTCAAATAAATTAACTCAAAACATAGACAATGAAAAAGAATCTTCTCAAGATTCAATTAAACACAAAGCACTAAGAATTCATCAAGAACAAGAAATCAAAGAAGAAGAAAAGCATCTTCTCAAACTAGACAGTCTGAACCAATCAATAAATCAAGTCGAATTAAACCTGTGAAGTTTGTGTCAACAGAAACTTTTGACATGAACACAATATCTGAATCAACATCGAAACCTATGATCAAATCTTACTCTGATCTGAAAACAGGTTCAGGTCCTAAGTCTTCCGCTATTCAAAATAGATTTGTGTCTAAGTAGTTAAAGAATAGTGAGAATGTTCAAAAGCAAAATCCTAAAATTCAAAAGACCACACTCACACAGAAAAAACAATAGCTTAACCAGTCTACCCCTAAATCTTGAAAAGGATCTAATATGGCCTCTACATCTAGGATTAAGCAAATGTTCTTTAAAAAGCCACAAAAGTACTATAATATATGTGATATGTACAATCATAACACATATGAGTGTTATTTTAACATGTACTGTCATATATGTGATATGACAAATCACACCACAGCTGATGGTTATTTTAACAAATATTGTGCGTTGTGTGATTAACGGAATCATAATACCAAGGGTTGTTTCTTCAGGAATAATTCACCTAGGAAGAATTTTGATAATCAAAGATATGTTACTCCAAAGTTCTAAACAAATTATTATAATGGTTTTCAAAATCAATCAAAACCACCTTCTCCAGGTTTGAGATCATTCAGAAAAGTCAATTGTGATTATGATAAACAGTATAATGTCGATCATAGGAGTATAATGAAGGACATTTCATTCCACGCTCAGTGAGAATGAAAATGAAACATATAATAAGAAAAACTTTTCTAATATTTCAAACAATGGTTTAAAATTTCTTGATGATGATCTTGAGAACAAAATTAATGTTTTGAAAACAAAACAAAGAAAAGATAATCAAATTGTTTTTCAAAGAGGATTTGAAAATCCTGAATTCCATAAGAAACCTGATGTAAACAAACTCCATTTCAAGCAGTTTTCCATGTTGGATAAATTAGGACAGCCCAAGACCATCTCGCCCTGGGTTACTAACCCACCTCAAATATCTTTGAATGCAAGTACGCTCGCAGAGAATAGTAAACACATGGTATATTGACAGTGGGTGTAGCTGGTATATGACAAGAAATCAAGCATTGTTTCAAGACTTTAAGACAAAAGATGGTACTCATGTAGTGTTTGGTGGAGATGCGGGTGGAAAGATAATCGGTGAAGGAACGATATCTAATGGAAAAATAAGTTTTGATTAAGTCAACTTCTTCGAACAGTTTAACTTAACCTTTTAAATGTTTCACAAATATGCGACAAATCATATTCTGATTTATTTGATGACTCTTATTGTTATATTTTAAAGCCAGGATTTCAGATTAGCAAGGAGTGGGTTGTTGTTAAAGTTGTTCGAGATAGAGATTCCTACAAACTAGATCTCTCTTATGTTAATCCTTCAACAGAAACAACTTGACTCATTGATCATGCATCAGATGACAAAAGCCAGCATGGCATAGACGTATCAGTCATTCCAACATCAAAAACATGAACAAACTAGCAGCAGGAAATCATGTACTTAGAATCCCTTTAAAGAAGTTCGCTACATTAGACCTATGCAAAGCATGTTTAAAGGGAAAAGAACATAGAGCGTCTTATAAGACAAAAAAAAATAAATTATAATTCAAAGCCTTTACAGATGTTACACATGGATCTATTTGTTCTTGTAAACGTATAGAGCATTGGGAAGAAATCGTATTATTTAGTTATCATTGATGACTATACACGATTTTTTTGGGTTTTCTTTTTACATGCAAAATCTGAAATGCTAGAATTATTAAAAGAGTTCATGAGTAAAGTAGAAAATTAACTCGATCAAAAAGTAAAAATAATTAGAAGTGATAATGGAACAAAATCCAAAAGTGCTAATGTTGACAGTTTCTTTCGAGGAAAAAGGATAGCTCATCAATTCAATGCTCCCAGAATCCATAACAAAACAGAGTTATAGAAAGGAAGAACCAAACATTGATTGAAGCAACTCGAGCAATGTTAGCTCATACCATGATTTCTATCATGTTCTTGGACGAAGCCATATCAACTGCGTGTTTCATTCAGAATCGTACTCTATCGGAAAGACAAACAGAAAACTCCTTATGATTTAATGTTTGGTAGAAAACCAAACAAATTCTTAAATCTTTTGGTTGTCTTGTTTTAATTCTAAGTTCACATGATCATCTAGGGAAATTTGATTCAGAACCTGATGATGGATTCTTTCTTGGATATTCGTCCGCTTCTAAAGCATAAAGAACTTATAACTGTAAGATGAATGTTATCATTGAAACGTTCAATGTTAGACTCATTCTCAAACTCATTTAATTCTAATTGTTTTAATCTTTTTGTGTCAATACGAAACAAGAAGGAGATCTTGGATCCTTTAGTGACGATTCTGACTCTGACGATATGGACGATTCAAGCCTGGACTATCCGTTTTTGTCATTTGTGAGAGATCCTCTATTCACTATATAGAATCATGATAAAAAAAGTCCTGAGCATCAACAAGTCCTGAAAATTATGATGTTTCTTAACCCACTCCCAATGATGGACTAGAAATTCACCAACCTGACTCTGAAACTTCATCTGTATCCGGAGATATAGATGTCAATGAAAAGTTTGATTTTCATTCCACATTCTTCAACCCTATTGCACCACCTCACCGACCTAAACCAAACCAATCTAGATATGAATGCTCAACAAGACAAGATTCTAAAAACTCATATTTAAAAGAAACATCTCATCTCTCAAATTATTTGTCCTTTGAATGAGAGAACAATGAGAAGTCACTCCAAATGAGATAATCTTTCCTTGTACACGTGTTTTCTTTCTCAAATTGTCCTTAGAAACATTACTAAAACATTGAAGGACAATAGTTGGATCGAAGCAATGCAAGAGGAATTACTATAATTCTGCAAAAAGTATGTGTGGACTCTAGTGAATTTTCCAGAAGGAAAGAGTGCCATTGGCAGTAAATGGTTATTTAGAAACAAATCAGATGACAGAGGAATAATTATTCAAAACAAAGCATGACTAGTAGCACAAGGTTACACACGGGAGGAAGGAATAGATTATGATGATGTGTTTACTCTAGTTGCAAGACTAGAAGCAATTCATGTTTTCATGGCATATGCTTCTTATATGAAATTCAAGGTGTACCAAATGGACGTTAAAGGTGCATTTTTGTATGGACCAATCACCGATGATGTGTATGTTAAGCAACCTCAATGTTTTGAAAATGTTGAATTTCCTCATCGTGTGTAGAAGCTCAGCAAAGCTCTATATGGTCTACATCAAGCCCCAAGAATCTAGTACAAGGGAAGATTGATGCAACTTTATTCATAAAGAAGAATGCAACTAATCTCTTATATGTGCAATTGTATATGGATGATATCATATTCTGATCAACTAGTCAAAAATTATACTCAGAATTTGAAGAAATTATGAAATTGCAATTCGAGATGAGTTCTATGGGAGAAATCAATTTCTTTCTTGGATGGCAAGTAAAACAATCTGCGGATGGCATCTTCATCAATCAAGAGAAGTTAGTTGATAAGCAATTGAAGAAATTCAAATTGCAAGATTGTCAATCCATTAGAACTCCAACTGACATGGACACCAAGATTGATCTTGATCCAAAGGGAAAATCTATAGATGAAACATTATACAGATCTATGATTGGATACTTGATGTATTTAACTGCATCTAGACCTGACATAATGTATGTTGTTTGTGTCTATGCCAGGTTTAAATCAGATCCGAAGGAATCTCACCGTATCGCTGCCAAACGCATATTCAGATATCTCAAAGGAAAACCAGCTCTTGGGTTATGGTGTCCTTATGAAGGAAACATAGAGTTACATGGGTATACTAATAGTGATTATAGGGGATGTAGTCAAGATAGAAAATCTACCACGAGTGGTTGTTAGTTTTTTAGGCCTCCATTAGTCTCGTGGCAGTGTAAGATACAAACAAATGTCTTAGTCTCAACTACAAAAGCTGAGTACATTGCTGCATCAGTAGAATGTTCTCAAATTCTTTGGTTACAAAATCAACTACTGGATTACGAGTTCAATTTTCTTAAAACCTATATTTACATTGATAACACAACTACTATGTTTAAAACAGCAAACCCTGTCCATCATTTTAAGACAACACATATCAAAATTTGATATCATTTTCTCAGAGATAACTATGAAAAAGGTTTAATCATTTTGATTCAGATATAACCTGAAAAATAGTTGGTTGACTTGTTAGCTTTCTTACCGGTAAGGTTTGAGTATGTGGTTGAGTCAATTTGTCTTATTAATCATGTTGAAAACGGATTTTTTTTTCATCAAAATGTTAATAACCCTCCATCTTTTTCATAAACAAATCAAAAGTTAAACTGTGAAAGTCAACTGGCTGATTATGTATATTGTGTGTGCATGCTACATGAAAAAGAAAATGCAACATTAGAAAATTGAAAAATGAAAAGGGAAAAATATATAATGAAAATATAAATATATAGTTTCGTTTTTTCAATTCTTTAGGATTGAATATGCCATTCCAATATGTGAGAAATGATAGTACATCAGTTTTAATTAGTTGCATACTTCACTCGCTCATAAAGTTTGACGTGATCAGCTATGATCTGCAGGCAAGGTCATGCAATTATACTAAAAAAGTAAAATTTTGTGATTAAACCAAATAAATTATGTATTTGTGTGTGTCCATCTTAGTTCTAATGAGTGGTGTTGACTTATCTGATTGATTGTTTGTCAACTCATAATCTCACACCTGGTGGTGATATGAATAACCATGAGATCTGTTTACCGCATCTGTTAACTTCTATGTTATGAGTCATCATACACCTAAAGTGACGAGGTATCCTCTGTTGTAAGTCATTACAGACCTAGATATTCTCACCTGATGCATAAGATGCCAAGGTGCACAATCCTTTCAAAAGTCCAAAATGGATGCCCTATGATTCTTATGAATCGTCTCTATCTATTTCTTTATGAAACAGATTTGGGGATGACCTAATGGCTTGTCCATGGTGATTTTCTTGGAGATTATCAATTGTTTAAGCATGATGATTCTCTCATTGACCCAAACATGAGATTTGGTTATACATATATGTTAAGTTTTTAAGTTGAGTAAAAGTGCTTACCTACATACCTTGACGATGGTCAGACTCTTTAAGTCTAAGTGTGGAATACATAATGTCATATCTAATCCAACCTTAATTAATATAGGAATTGAAAAGGTAAGTGTCCTGATTTTTTTACCAAAGCACTCATTGTCTGTCCCTAGATCTCGTGTCTCCTTTGATGTGGTAACACTGACCTGTAACACACTTGATGAGGATTTAATCATTGTCTATCACTATCTAAAATTTCTTTATTTCAATATGCTGATTATTGACATATACGATCTCACTACAAGCATGCGATTCAATGTATTGAATTTTATTCTGCTTTATTTTGATTTTTGCCTGATTTTCATTGTGCATACATGTTAGTAATGACTGGTTTTTCTTAAGTTTTCAACTTCTATAAACTTCTAAGTTTATTAACATAAGAGTTTAGGGGGAGTAGATGAAAAAGATAAAATCAAAATAAATGTTTGGATGAAAAAGGATGAAGCTAAAAATATCCAAGCAAGTATGTATTTGATATGATTAAAAATGAACCTAAAAAGATTTCAAATTGTTTTAAAATGTGGAAAAGCTTCTTGCAAATAATTGAGTGTTTGTATTTTCATAAAACTTTTGAGACTAAAATGACGGAAATTACTTTAAAATATAAAAAATGGTCAAAAAGTCAAAGTTTGGACAAATAGTCAAAGTCTTAGTCATTATTCAAAGTTTGACCAAAGGTTTAAAGTTTTTATGAAGAAAAGTGAAATTGGTGAAAATTAGGGTTTGAATGAAGTTTTGTGAAAATATGTCAAGTGTTAGTTGTATGGATGTTTCATGCGCCTAAATAGTGACCATAAGTCTAAGTTTAGACGCATGATGAATTTTCAGTTTTGTGATAAGTGTTGGACATTTTGAGTCAAACTCATGCACCTAAACAGTGGTCAAGAGCCTGAAAATTTTTGTTAAGTGTTGGGCGTTTTGCACAAGCTAATGCGCCTAAACAGTACAAGACATTTCATATTGAAAATAAACCAAGTGTGGACTCTTGAAAGCTCATGCGCCTAAACAGTTCTCATACGAACTAAGGGTTCATGATTTTATTTAAGTATTTGGAGTTTCAAACTAGGTCATGCGTCTGAACAGTACTTGTGCCACTAAATAGTGCTCATTCGCCTATATAGTGCAAAGGTGCCTAAGTCCTTGAACAAAATTTGACCAACTGTAACTCATGCATCCAGGTCTCATACGCCTAAACAAGGGTAATGCACCTGTATAGTGTAAATGCGCCTAAACCTCATGCATCTCAATAGTCGTCATGCGTGTACACAGTTTCAATACGTCCAAGGTTTTTTCACACTTAAATAAATTCAACACTTGAACAGATTTTATTTCGTTCAAAAATTTCTACTCTCATACTCCCTATTCTTACTCTTACTTACCCGACACACATAAGACTATTTGTTTACTCTGATTTACTAAGATTTTTGTTATTCTAAAGTAAAATAAGTGATTGTAAACAACTTATTGAGATTATTTCATCAAATCAGTTTTCATAATCATCATATTCATTCGGGCATTTGATCCCTGTTTAGGCGTTTGAACCCTTAGAACTTGAATAAATCTGAAATTGATGTTTGAATATGATTCTACGTTGAAAATGGAATATGAAATTGTTAATAATAGAAGATTGCGACCTGTTTAACATCATCAAATCCGGATTTCATCACAAAAGTTTTTGATGATTCAATGTTCATCAATGAAAATAATAATAAAATGTTTAATCTGAAATGAATCAACAAAAATGAAAATTTCAAACCAAATTTGCTTGTTAATCATTAAAATTCAACTTGTACTTTCAAATCAACTATAAACAAGTTACTTAATTGATTGTATATCTTAAAATTTGATTGAATCATTATACAGAAAGTTCAAACACTAAGAAATTCTTTTAAAATGGTAAAATTTTAAAATATGAAATTTATTAAGTAAACTCTAAAACCTATTAAAGGACTTATAACTAGTTACAAGTTTGTTAAAAACTCATAAGAGTAGTTGATTTTTATTCAAAACTTTTGAGATATTAAGTGTGCAAAACCCTTAGAATATTTTCAAGAGTATTTTGTGTTAAAACTGACAAATTATCTTAGGAGTTATAATGATTCTATACCTTCATACTAATTCATGTATCTTTGTGATTGATAGATGGCTGAATTAAAGTTTGAGCCTAAGCACAATATTGCTACTTTTCTCAGTGAAGAAGTTAGGGAATCTACTCGATATGAAGAGATGATCAGATTTCTTCTAAGGACAAATATGAATATGCTATGTATGCCAGACCGGCCATATATGCAAGGTTGATTAAGAAAATCTAGAGAACAACAGAAGTTGAGCTTGATGATAACAGAAGGAAAGTTCTGAAGGGGTTTATTACTAATGATAGAATTCTTGAAGTCCCTGAAGATTCTATAACGGGTGCATTAAGACTGGGTGAGAATGATGCCCAAGATTTTTTTAGTACACTTTTAATGAGTGTAGGGAGATATTTATGTAGATGGGTCACCCAGATAACTTCCCTAAGAAGCAATTCTTTAGGGAAAGGGTATATAATCACTTGAAGCTACTTTGAAACATATTCCAACATTCTATGTCCAAGAGGAGTGTAGGATGGAACTCTTTTCTATTAAACATTGTATCTCCTATAGTAGCTATAACGACTAATAGAAGTTTCAACATGGCTAAGTGGATAATGAATGGTTTCATATTTAACTTCTTGAAAGGAAAGAGGAACAAGTACTTGATGTATCCTAGGTTTCTCCAATTGATCATAAATGAAGAATACTCAAACATTCATGCTTATGGACTACAAGGTGACAGAATTGAATTAGAGCATATGTCTGAAGGTGTGTATAGATTACAAGAGCTGATAATGTACCACTATATGATTATATGAGGAATGTAGCTGACGATAATGTTGATATTAATCAACAACACTTCCATTTGACTGAGGATGAGCTTGTAAATCCAAATGATCCTATAGAAGATATAATGGAATAAGAGATTGCTGAAGAAATAGAAGAAGACAATGATGATGAGGAACATGATTATGAGAGTTCATTAAATGATAATGATAATAATAACGAAGGTGGTGATTAAGGTGGTGAGACAGGAGAAAATAATGAGAATCTATTCATGAGATGGATAGTGAATAAACTATCTCTGATTATAGAAGTGAGGAGGATAGAAATATGAATGCTGAACTTGATACTAAAGTGAATAATCAAAGAGATAATGAGCATGAAAATGTTGATTTCAATGAAGCTTTTGATTTTGATGTTGTTTGGTCAGAGCCAATCATAGATAATATTATTTCTATTGTGCAATCTTCAAGTGTAGAAGTTATGGTTGTGAAAGAGAATATTATTTCTACTGTGCAATCACAGAGAATATTATTTCTACTGCACAGTCTTTTCACTTTTTCTTTAAGTCCAAACAACTGATGTTTGTGTTCAGATAGAAATTAATAATGATAAAGAAGTAATTGATGAGCTGAAGTCACAGATTGCAAATCAAAATGAAGAAATTCAAAGATTGAAAGAAGAAAATGTTATGTTGAAAGCTAGTGATGAAAAGAAGAACATGTTGATGAATGAACTTTAAGAAAAGGTGAAAAGACTATTTGAAGAAATAGAAAATATGAAAGAGTGTATGAAGGAACAAGAACAAGAAAATAAAATGCCAGTTATTAAGAAAGAATCTATACAAGAACCTCAAGAGATTATGACCGGAAAATATACTAAATCTAAGAAAGGTAAAAGAAAGATGGATGAAGTTGAACCATCTTCGGTTCCCACTAAAGTTCGAAAAAGTCTGTTGGTATAGTTGAGAATGTAGAAGAAATTGATATGCAATAGAGAATAGAAGCTCTTGATGAATAGAGTCTGATTTACCAGATGCATGGTATGACGAGGTGTTAGAAGATGAAGATGTGTGTGATGTTGTTGACTCACTAGTTGAAAATGTTCAAGATGATATTCGTATAGACTTTGAAGATAGATATAACTATTTGATTAGGAAAAAGTACAATAGAGTATATTTGGATGGGCTGATAATAACTCAAATAAATGAAGAGTATGAAAAGTGTATAATTGCAGAGTCATCGGCACTAGTGGATCCAAATGAAATAAACCTTGAAAACGGTGAGTGGGTACCGATTAGGGAAAGCCTGAATGTCGATGATATTCGTGTAAGGAATTGCACAATCCTGATCTAGATAACATGAGCATTCATGTTCTTAAGATGTGGTTGCAATCTAGGAATTATCCAAGGAAGAAGCAAAACAGACTACAGAGTGAGTCTTTAAGGAGATTGGTGATAATGCTTTCAAGAAACTAAAAGGATGTACAATAAGATGATTGTACTAGATATGGATAATCCTCAGTACCTGGAAATTACCAAGAGAACTAAGAGCCTCAAGAGACCAAATCAATGGAGTTAGTAAGGAGAAGTCATGAAAATAGAAAAGAGCTGATAAAGATGTTCTTTGACATTGAAAAGCATGGGTTATAAAGTGTCAATTGATCAAAAACAACTTTGGAATAAAGCAAGATTGGCTGGTGATTTAGTAAGGAATGTGCTACAGATGGGGCAATCTATCTTTGAGTGAAGGTGTTTGATGCAGGTTTTGATAAAACGAGTGAAGGCTATTTGTGATGTCTATCATTTCTACTCAAGCATCATAACTTTACACGTTCAAGATCTGAAAGAGATGCACAAGTTACCTCTTATTAACCTTACAAAGGCTGCTAGGGGAGAGAACTTTGAGAAATTACTAAACAGAGGAATATCTAGAACGCCAATGTTTCTACAGACTTGATGTGATCACGAAGATAAAATATATTTTGATACGTTGAAGAAAAAATCTAAAGATAGAGATACAGATGAATCTGCTAATGAAGAATATTTGGAGTCTTTTGGAGAAAAATATTTTGAGAAAGTGACAAATCCAGGGCTGAAAGTTATTGATGGTAGTCAATCATCAAAACCTATTTTGAGATGGTTTTATGATACGAATACTTTTCATCTAAAAGCTCGTGAGAAAGATGGATGATTTAGGACAATGACATGATAAGCTTGTTTCGAGTGTTTGAGCTTAAGCTCCTTCATCCGAGTTATATCTCTTTTCTATCAAATCAAAATTTTGAGCTGGTATCTCAAGTAGAAGCAGAGCATGATAGAAGATACTTTATGACAATCTTAAAGGTAATGAATGCTGCTATAAAGAGAATTTCATTAAGGAAAGCGATGACATATGCAAACACTATAAAGAAAGATATCAAAGACATAAAGTTTATGAGAATTTATAGCAAGGGAGTGTTATAGATATACACTAAAGAGAATTCAAAACCAATAGAGATGTATGCGAACGTAGATATAGCAGGTTTGACTAAAGAAACGTTGCCGGTGATGGAAGCAATGGAAATAAGACAAAGGAGCCCAAGCCTGAGCAAGGGATTTTGGCTGAAAAGTTCAAATCATCAATCAACAAAGCTCTTTGAGAACTGGAGTTATACAAAGAGACGCCAATGTTCAAGATAAAGGAAGAACAAGAAGATTTATTATTCTGAAGACAAATGCAAATCTTAGGAGTATTGTTGGAGCCCTAGAAAGATTACCATTTTAGTCTTTAGATTAGTTTTTGTCATAGTGTAGGGACTTATTATGTAAATATATGTTCCTTTTGTTTCTTATTATTAGTATAAATAGGATTATTTGTATTTGTGCAGGAGTAGACTTGGAAAAGATGTTCTGAATTGCATTTTTTATCAATACTAATATCAATAGAAACTCTGTGAAGTTTTCTGATATTTGTTTGTGTTGATTACATTGTTCATCTAATTGTCAATTGCTTGATAACAAATACAGATCGATCCATTTGAACCTATCAGGTTCTTGTGTTCCTGGTTGAGCACTTCTTAAAGGTCTCCCAGCTAGTTTCTCCTTGTGATAAGATATATGAAGTTGCTGATCAATGACCTTATTTTGTAAGGTAGTCACCTGAGATTCCAAGTGACTAACCTTAATGACAAAATAGGTACATGTTTTTGATAGTTTTTGAACTTTTAGTCTTAGATTCTCCTCTTCGTCATCAGAAGATTCATTCGGGGATGAGATAGTTGGACCAAGGTCCTTAATCTCATCACCAGCATGATGATCTTGGCTGCTGCTTTTCCTCTGTGCACTGACTACTTCAGATGGAGTATAAGTGGGCTGAGTTGCCATGGTTGAGGTCTTAAAGATATAATCACTTGCAGAAGTGAGAGCCTTTTCTATATAGATCTTCTGAACAGCATTCAGGGAGATCCATATTAGTAGTTGGTAGATGATTTGGCTAGACATAGGAGAAATAGGAGCATTCATCTCTCTTTGAGTAATGGAAGAGTAGAGTGACTCTTGGTACTCACTGAAACACAAATCTTCATCATCATAGAAGTCAAGGCTAGGAATTGGTTGGTTGAGATCTAACGACTGGGGAAGGTAACATTCCCCTGAAGGTTGTTCACTTGAGTTTTGAGACTCAGAGTGAAGGCTTAAGGCTGCTAGGCTAATAAGCTCATCAGTCTGAGCATGCAGAACCTTAAGACTAATTGTAGAAGTGATGGGAGTGGTTTGCTCCTCAGGGGAAGTGGGAGCTCTAGTGTCCACTTCCTCAAGTGTGGGTAGTAGTATAGGGGGTTTCACAAACTAAAAAGCTTGCCTAGGGGTTTGTTTGGATTTTCTTTGGTAGGTGAGGGTGATTTGTGGTGGTATTTTGGGTTGATGGGTAGAAGGTGTGGGTTCAACACCAGTTTGTGTTGCTAGGTTGTCACCTTGAGCAATGAGCTCTAACATTTTTGAGACTAGGGCTGTTTCTATCCTATAAAAGCCAATAATTGGCTTCTTCAAGATTTTAAAGATGCCAGGCTTCATCTGTCTTAGTTTAATAATATTATTAGTTTCCCTTAACTGTTAGCCCAGTCACAATTAAGAATATGTTGAACATATCTAGGAAACGTATAATACTTGAAGGAGTCCAAGTTAGCAAACAAATTTGTGTAAACAAAATGAGAGTACCTGAACATGACCCCGTAAACCACCCCATGCACTATGAAGGAGAGATCCTCATGAATGTAGTCCTAGCCCCTATTCTTGGTGGACAAGTTGTAGATGACCACATGAAATAAGTACTTCCACTAGGAGGAGACCTTCCCTTTCTTGAAGGTCTTGATAGAAAAATCTCCCTCATAGGCCATCTGCTCAAAGAAGTGGATGACATCTTCATTAGGAAAGGACAATTCACCTTCCTCATCATTTAGCTGAAGATGAGTGTTGATGATTGTTGGAGTGATGCAGATTGTCCTTCCCTACACTGTAACAGACAGTGCCTTCTCCCCATCTATGATGACCTCTTAACAGGTCTACCATAATTCAAAAAAATGATCCTTTTAAAGAATGGGATCCATGGTAAGGGAGGTGGAGTAGTTGGAAAGAGCCAAAATTTATCAAACCTTTGAGAAATGAAGATCTTTCTCAGAGTGTAGCATAGCAACCTGATTGTGTTGCCTATGTAACTGCATGAAGAAGTTTGGGTCATTTCTGCGGTTGAGATTGGCCATTTCAAAAAGCTTCAAGATGAAGGAAAGGAAATACAAAGGCAGTTTGATAGAGAATTTTGGGAATTTAGGTCTAGGAGAATATGAAGATGATAAACAAAGAGGGGGAACCGTTGGGTTTATATATGAATGGATTTCAAACAAAGTTAATGAAAGAGGATAAACTTTGAAATCCGGATGTCGGTCCAACATCTAAAAAAGTAATTTGCTTTTTGCTCAAAAAGTAGTTTTCTTGGAAGTCGAAGATCTTCCGAAGGTAATTATCTTTGGAAGTTTTGATGAAAAGCTTCCGAAGCCAAAATGACTTCGGAAGATATTCCTGAGATTTTTGAAAATTTTTCTTCGGAAGAAAATTATGACTTGGACATTTTATTCGTAAAGCTTTCGAGAGTTAATTTCCTTCGAAAGATCTGACATCTGGGGGTTGGCCTGATATCTTGAACACACACTTGTGTCAAACATGATATCAGGCCTTCTACCTATAAGTATATAAAAGACTTAATCATAGCCTTGTAAAGGTGTTTATCCACACACTCCCCCTCAAAGTCAGGCCCAAGGGAGTGGTTTCTTGTTATGGATGTCTTAGCAACCTTGCAGTTAGTCATGTTGAAACTCTTAAGTATACCCTGAACATACTTTCACTGACTTATAAAGATGCCATCTTCAACTTGCTTCACTTAAATTCCTAGAAAGAAATTGTTTTCCCCCATGGCACTCATTACAAATCCGTCTTTCATCAGCTTCTCAAAGTCTCTGTAGAGCTTTGGATTAGTTGAATTAAGATGATGTCATCTACATACACTTGAACTAGCATCAAGTCATTTCTTGTTCCTTTGATGAAGAGAGTTCCATCTATAGTACCTCTTCTGTATCCATGTTTGCAGAGATATTGATATAGAGTCTCGTACCACTTCCTTGGTGCTTGGTGTAACCCATAAAGATCTTTATTAAGCTTTCAAACATAGTTAGAATGATCAGGATTTGCAAAACCAGGTGGTTGTTTGACATACACCTCTTCATCAATCACCCTATAGAGAAAAGCAGACTTGACATCAAGTTGGTAGACATTAAAATTCTTGGATGTAGCAAAAGCTAAGAACATCCTAACAGCTTCCAGTCTTTCTACAGAAGCAAAGACATTGATAGTCAATTCCAACTTCTTGTGTGTTTCCTTGAATAACTAGTTTGGCCTTGTTTTTGATGACAAGTCCTTTATCATCCTTCTTATTCCTAAATACCCATTTGGCTCCTATAGTAGTCTTCCCATGAGGAAGGGCATATAGGTTCCAAACCTTTTTCCTTTTGATTTGAAGCAACTCCTCTTGCATAGCTTCAACCCAACTTGCATCCTTTAGAGCCTCATCAATCTTCTTAGGCTCTATCCAGTATAGGAAACAAGTGTGAAGACAAACATTTGCATTATGGGTTTGTTCTCTTGTTCTTAAAGCTGAATCAATATCTCCAATGATGTTTGAGATGGGATAAGACTTATGGATCCTTAGGTTAGTAATCACAACAAGTTGCTAAGAAAGATCTAAATTAGAGAAATTTAGATATTGTATTGAGGTCTCTCCCACCACATCAGCACACTTATCAAGTGAAACTTTTTCCAATGAGTATATGACACCATTGATGTTGTCTTCAATGGAGTGGTTGTCAACATCAAGAAATTTTTTATCACTTTCACCACCATAGTCTTCTATATTTGAAGCTTTTTTATCTGGTTGTTGAGCCTCTGAGCTAGAATTTAAAGGCATCTTAGATGTATGAGCTGAATTGTAAGTGTTATACTAATAGAAACTTCATTTGCAGAATTAGTTACCGTTGGAGGTGAAGTTGTATAGGTTGAAGGTTTTATCAGCTCAAATCTTGGATAAGGATCACCTATTGGTAAAATATCTGTAGACCCTGAAACATTCTCTCAAGATTTGTTAAAACAGTTGGTAACTATATCAAGAAATTGGGTGTGTGTTCATTGAAAGTCACATTGGCTGACTCCTTAACAATTCTGGTTCTAAGATTGTATACTCTATAAGCCTTAGCTTGGGAAGAGTATCCAATGAAGTGTACATCATATGATTTCTTAGCAAACTTGGCAATTTGATTTTTGTATTCAAGATGGTGCGAGGACATCCAAATTAAGAAAACCAATGAATGGTTTCCTCTTGTGCCAAAGTTCATAAGAAGTATTACCATATGTCTTAACCACTGAAACTCTATTCTGAACATAGCATGTAGTGTTGACTTCCTCTGTCGAGAAGGTGTATGGACAGTTTAGAGTCAGACAACATAGTTCTTGCAACTTCAATAAGTGTCATGTTTCTCCCCTCAGCAAAACCATTTTGCTACGGACTCCTGAGAGCAGTATATTGTCATTAATACTTTTTTCTTCACAAAATGCATCAAGGATTTGGTTCTTGAATTCAGTTCCTTGATCACATGTTATGGTTTGACCTTGTGATCAGATTGAAAAAAAATTCTCAATCTTTAAGATAAAGTCATCTATGATCACTAAACAGTAAGAGGTCCTTCCTAGACTCATTACACTGGTGGGGCCAAAGAGATCCATATGTAACAAGTGTAGAGGAGTAGTGATGGAGTTTCTTTTATTTGGCTTGTGAGATACCTTGTGGTGCATCCCTTTCAGGCATCCAACACAATGATCATCACTTGTAAACTTCTTCTTTGTTAATCCAGTTACCAAATCTTTCTTAATTAGCTAATTAATGTTCTTAAAGTTTACTTGGCAAATTCTTTTATCCCAAAGAAAAGACTCATCACTATTTTCTTTAGACAGAAAGCATGAAACTTCGCCCGAGGGAGATGTTTCTTGCATATCCATCTTGTACATATTCCCTTCCTGGGGGCTCTAAGCAAGATATGCTCATGAGGAATGAGCACTCCAGGCTTAAAAACAATACACTCATGCTCAGTAAAGAGCATGTTATGACTCTGATAAAAATTGAGATGCATTTGAAAGATTGTATCTAAGCTCCTTAACAAAGTTTACTTTGTCAATGCTAGGCTTAACATTTGTGACTTTGCCCCTTCCAAATATGTAACCACCATCATCTCATCCAAAAGCAACTAGTGCTCCATCAATTCTCTCAAAGTTTTGGAGTAGTGACCTATTGCTTGTCATTTATCTAAAACAACCACTATCAATGATTGAGGCATTCTTGTTTGTGTTGAGCTGTTCGTAGATAAAATCGTTGATTAGTTACATTTAGAAACCCAAGCCTTATTGGTCTTGGTTTATCAAAAGAAGTTCAAGGTAATGAAACAGTAACAGATCCTGTAGTCATATTTTGAGGATCTTTTGCTACTATAAATGGAGGACTTTCAGTCATTTGGTCTTTTTTGTCTTCCACACCACCTTTGGAAACTTAGACTAGACTTTCAATACTTCAAAAGTTTTACTAACTTCGGAAATTTTGATGACTAGACCTTCGGAAGATCTTGCTATCACTGCAGCAGGCTTCCGTGCTTCAAAAGTATTCCCTTATTTCGAGACCAAATTTTATTCCAAAGGCAATTTTCCCTCTCCCTTCATCTTCGTTTTGGAGCTTTTGAAGGAAATAGATTTTCCTTCTGAAGCTTTCTTCATCATGAAACTCTTAGAAGTCTATTTCTTCATCATGTGGAAAGTACTTTTTGGATTGTAGTGGCAATCCTCAGCAAGATGAAATATACTTCCACACATGACACAATCCATTTTCTTCTTCCTAAGAGCCTCCTTTTGTGAACAAACCTGACTTTGATCACCTTCCTTCTCCACCTTCATCTATGAAAATGTTGAGGCTCTTCTCGTAGGGTGAGAACTGTCTTTGGAACTGGATGGTTCAGGCTATGTGGTACACAGCTGATTAGATGTCTTCTTGTTGCTAGGATGATTTGAACATGAACTAGAACACTTGGTACTAGAATTAAGGTTGATGTCATTAGTCTTAACCACTTCAAACCCTATCGAGATGAAGACTTATTTCTACTTAGAATTAAAAGTGGTTTTGATCTCTTAAGACTTCTTTGCTTTTCTTTTGCTCTTTCTAACCAAGTTCTTTCTTATAGACTTGGTCATCATAGTCTTCTTACTCTCCTTAGAAGGATAGTGACCCTCCTTATAGTCCTCTTCTTCATTCTTCTCAAAGACATTCTCCACTATCACTTCTTATCCTCTGTAGTCAAGGGGTCTATGAGAGGAAGCTCATCTTCACAAGTTTCACACCTAGGAGATCTTACACACAAGATTGTGTATGGAGGAGCTATCTCACTAGATCCTAGTCCTTGCTTATTCGGATAACAAGCTTTTGCATGCAAGGATGAGGATATAATATTTGTGAAGGTCTCTTCTTCAAGAACACATTTTTCTACCCTGGTTTTGTTGATCATAAGCTCAGCTTGCCATTCGGTCAACTTGGTTATGAGATCTTTGATCTGAGTCCTATACTTGGTGTGCTCATGTTTAAGAACTGAAATGGTTTTCTCTAAATCCTCTAATTTCAATTTATAATCATTTTTAGATCTTTTGAAATCAGATTTTAAGATCTTCAAGGACTCAAGATGAGAACTCATCTCTAAGTTGTAGGACTAGTATCAATTAACTTTAGCAATACATTCAGGTGTACAGAGATGTTCCAGTACCTTTGCTTCATCATGATCAACCATCTATGCTTGGTTTGGAGATGCATCTTCCACCTGAAAGCTCCTCTTGAAGCCTCCTTCTTCAATAGCAACTGCAGCTTGCTGCTTTGGCTTTCATTCTGGATGGCTTTCTCAGTGTAGTTTGGTTTGGTTTGTGCTTGGCTGCCATTTGTCCTTGGTTCCTTGCACTCGATTGCAAAGTGGCTCATTTGGTTACAGTTGTAACACTTGACTTTGTTTTTATCCAGCACAAACTTTCCACTGGCTGCATTGCTTGGAAACTTCCTTCCTATCCTCTTATAGAACTTCTTGGCTCTGTGAGTGAGAAGAGCCATCTTTTGGACTATTTCTATATAATCCAGATCCTTTAGATGGATACAGTCCATGTCTTCAAAGGTGAATAGAAAGTTTCCTGAACTTTCATCAGAAGACACAAAGGCTTGTGAAGAACTTATCTCTTGGAACGAGCTTCCTTGAGTGTAGCTTTCTTATGGTGTCTCCGAGAAGGTGATGAAAGGACCCTTTTGTGAGTTCTTAGGGTAGCGTATAAAATTATGTTGACATTCTATGCTATCCCTTTCAGTCACATGCAAGGTTGAACTCATTTGATTGCTGGAGTTACGAGATGAACCTTGCCTGTTCATCTCCATCTGGTATCCACTGAGAATACATTATAACTCAATCAGAGTGAGAGTCTTAAAGTTCTCAGTCCTCTTGATATCAACATAATAATATGTCCATGGTCTAGGATGAGAGGACATAAATTTCCTTGCAATATCCCTGTTTTCAAGAGTCACTTCAATATCCACTAGAGTATCCATAATCTCAACATACCTGAAATATTGTCGAGTCATGGTTTCACCTATTTTAAAGGTGATGTTTTCAAACTGCTGCTTCAGGAGATCCTTCTTCTTCTCATTGGTTTTAGTAGAACCCTCATACATTAGTTTCACTACATCCCACAGCTGCTTAGTTGTTTTGCAATTCTTGAAACCTCTATATAGAGAGTTTGGAAGAGCAATCTAAAGAGCTGTCATGGATTTCTGATCAATGTCTACTCTCTTTCTGCCTTCATCAGAGTAGTTAGCCATAACCTTTGGAATCATACCACCTCTAGCAACAACTGAAGAGGTGCTTGGTATGTATGGTCCTAGGACAACATATTCCATATCCTGGAGTCTTGTGAGTTGATGAAACCTTCCATTATTTTGGACAAGTGTCAAAATCTTCAGGAGTGATCAGTGGGGACTTTGTTATGGTTACAGTTTCCATATCAGCTTTAGTGAGAGCTATCATTTGAGATGTTAAGTATTTTGGGTGTATAACGGATTTTAATATACTGGGATCTTACAATCAAGAGCTTGGAATGCTCTGATACCAATTGTAGGACCGTTTAAAGCGATTGTTACTTAGAACACAACAACACAATGAGGAGAGTGGGTTAGAACACTAAACAGATCAAATGGGGAACTAGCAACCAATCATACTTTGATACTAAGAAACACAAGTAATATAGAGACAGAACAAGAACTATAACACAAGTGTTTGGTTTTCAAGAATCTTGTATATTGCTCTCTAGTTCCTTAGAAGTGTTACAAAGCATATATTAAGATATAATAGACCAAAGATACTTTATACTACATCCTATAACTGGCCATACTTAGAAGGCGAGCTGGGTACATGATCTAGACAACTAAATCAATGTAAAGTCAAAACACATATTGCCTTTTGACTAGTGATTATGACATGCCATAGCTCAAATCCTAATGTAATACAAAAAGGATAGAAGTATGTAAAGGAGAAAGAAACAGACTCAAGAACTCAATGTACAGTTTACCAAAACCATGGACCTTTCACCAACTTGAGAAAGTTGGTGAGTAAAATAGAGTTGCAGTGGAAAGGTGGTCTAGCTTTATGGTAAAAGTACATTAGATAAAGCATGTACTCAAAATTTTTTGGAAGAAATCTGTCTTCAAGTGCTGGCTTCGGGAGACTTTTTCTTGAAGCTTTGGAAGACTTCATGTTTGTCTTTGAAAGATATTAGTCTTCGCTTCGAAAGATTTCACGGTTATAATGTTTTCTAAGGTAGAGTGTGAAACTTCCGAAGCATTCTACTTGAGCACTTAGTGCATGCATGCATGTCAGATAGTTTGGATGTTTTGGGTTGTATCAACCTTATATGAATCCTTACAACATACACATCCTCAGTGATTGGTCCATACAGGGAATCACCTTTTATGTCTATCTCGTACACCTTGAATTTTATATATGATGCACAAGTCAAGAACACACAAATTGCTTCAAATCTTGCAACTAGAGCACATACTTTATCATAATCTATTCCTTTTTCTTGGGTGTAACCTTGTGTAACTCTCGCGTTGTTGCGAACAATAATTACCTCATCGTCTAACTTGTTTCTGTACAACTATTTACTGCCTATGACATTTTCTTCTTCAGGTAAACCACAAGCTTCCACAATTCCTATTTGTGGAATTGTAATAACTCTTCTTGCATTGCCTCAACCTAACTATGAATTGTAATGCTTATGTGATCTTTTTAGTGATAATTTGAGATAGAAAACATGAGTATAAACAAAGGTTTGCTTGTTCTGAATGACTCTCGTAACACCCGGTTATTTTAAAGTCGAGAATGAAGAATAAAGTGAAGAAAAAGGAAGAAAAGAAAAAAAACCCAAGTCTAGGGGTAAAAAGTGTCCAAAAGGAAAAAATGTTTGAAAAGTGGGTGTAAAAGGTGGTATAGCCGCCCATACGTCACATACACCACTGATCTTCGGGTTTTAAGAGAGAGAGAGAGAGAGTAGCTGGGAGCAGCAAATTCTCGGTTTTGAAGAAAGAACAAGAAAGAATTCGAATTAAAGGTGAGAATTCATGTTTTTATGGAGTTCTTAACCGGTTATGTCCTCCGGTTTATGCTTATGTGTTTTCGGGTATGTTTTTAGTGGGTTTCTAGGCAGTGGAATTCAATTTGAAAACGGGTATGGGAGAAGCAATACTCAAGAGCTGCAAAGGTGAGTTCTAGAACCCCTCTTTTACTGGTTTTTAACTGATTTTGGGGCTGGAAATGCATGTATGTATGTTTTTATTAAACTGGGTTTCGGACCCGTATGCTTGAATGTGTGTATGATTATGTTATGGCATGATGTGTGGTTATGTTCATCCTTAATGATGTATGATGATGTTTCCAAGGCTTAGGATGTATGACTTAAGCTTAGAACATGATGAATGGTGAGTTCAGATTAAAATCTGATGTCTAAGGCTCATATGTTAAGTTTTAGAATCTGCACAGGTGTTGAAAGGTCAATGCGGATGGAAAGGTTAATGCAGATGAGCAAAGTAAGTCAATGCGGATGAGCATTGACTAAGTATGACAAATTGGTATGAAAGTCAATGCGGATGAAGTCAATGCGGATAAGCATTTGAATAAGTCTGAGAAATGCGGATGAATATGGGCTAAGTAAAAGGAAATGCGGATGAACAGTTAATGTGGATGGGGTCAATGCGGATGAGCATTGACTAAGTATATGAAATGCGGATGAGTAAGTCAATGCGGATGACAAATGCGGATGAAGCAAATCAAATGCACAGAACAATAAGGTCAATGCGGATGAACACTTAGGAAAATTCTGACTTTTTGGAGAAAAAGGAGTAATGTAGGCTTTGACTTGAGATGTTACCAGGGGTTCATCTAGGCTGACTTTTGAGGTGATAGATGGTATGATGGGCATGTATGGTGTATTGATGCTTATGCTTAATGATGATGAATGATGTGGTATGATTATACATGATGCTTGTTATGTATATATGATGCCCTGCATGATGTTGACTGAATGATATGTTTATGTTCCTTATTATGATGTATGTTTACCTTTCCTGTGGCTTTACGTGTTATGATAATGAATGAAACGAATGTATTATGTAACGTAAAGTGAAAGAAAATTAAAGAGGAACATGATGATGAATGCATGCATTAATGAATGAATGTAAGAAAGGCTTGCAAGCAAATGTATGGAGGTGCACACCCGATGAAGGTGTTAGCTCAATGGTGTATGGGTTAGCTACCCCAAAGGATGCACATTGGGGTCTTTCTTTGTGATTGACATATGGATGAACCATTGTTGCGTGCCTTTGGTACTGTGACCACTTGGTGTCGATCACCACCGATGAAGGTCTTTTATAGGCTTAGGTCGAGTATCATGAGCATGAAGGGCATAGCATATGACAATGGTATACCTGAACTTTATCTTAGGTACTGTGACCACTTGGTGTCGACCACCACCGATGAAGGTCTTTTATAGGCTTAGGTCCAGTATCATGAGCGTGAAGGGCATAGCATATGACAATGGTATACCTGAACGTTATCTTAGGTACTGTGACCACTTGTGCCAAGCACCACCGATGAAGGTCTTTTATAGGCTTAGGCACAATACCATGAGCATGAAGGGTAAAGTTCATGGTGATGACGAAAGTATAGAATGAAATGATGAATGAATGGAAGTATGACCGAATGAATGATGAAGATAATAATGATATTATATGTACGTATGTATGATGTATGATCACATGCAATAGTAATGAACATTTTTAACGAAAGAAAAGTATGTTTTCTTATAAAGTAGAACTCACTCAGCAACGCTGACTTTTATGTGTTTCTAGTTGGCAGGTAATATTGCTCAGGATGGCACGAGACGGCTACTCAGCTCTTTTGGATGGCATCCATATATATAGAGTGCTTTTGTGATGTAATAAACAATGTAATTTTGTAACCGATTAATGATGCATTATTTTGCAAAAGTTGTTATGACGAAATGAGATGCCATTTTTGAATGTTTCCGCTACGAATGTTTATTTAAAAAAATGTGAATGCATGTTTTATGTGAAATGATTGACCAGCTGTACGCGTCCCGGGAATGGAGCTTTACAACTCCTCAATGTCCTCTCCTTCAATGGACCGATAATATGGGATGTAGGATGGTTCTTGTGAACACAGGATATTGGAATCTCATCTTCTTGAACACTAATGTTGCTGGGGTTAAATAATTTAATAAAATGAAGCTTACCAAATCATAATTACAGCCAACTGAAGATCTCATTATACAAGTTCAGAGACCAAGTTGATCATAACAAAAACAACAATACAAGACAATACAACATGACAAAGTCAAGATCAAGACAATTAGAAAAGTCAAAACTAGGTCAGGTTGTAATGATAATATATATAGACCCACTAGTGCATTTTTGCATGTTGGATTTTGTGTGTGTGTTTCTCATGGTGCAAATCACCACCCAAGGAGAAATCCTTTCCTTTGGGTGCATTTGATTTCACCAGCCATCTATGATTCTTATTGTAACTTTTTTATCAACATCATTGAAATCATAACATTATTATTATCCATCTCTTTGTTCTTTGATTTACACATGTCGACCTATCTTAATTTTGATTTCTAGATTTAATTGAGATGAATCCTAATATCCAAGCTCAATGAATCTGAAATATTGATTTAATAAACATCAAGATTAGTCTAGTTCAATTCAGAAAGGTACTACAACAAGTTCAAATTATATGGAGTGAAATTAGGAACTTGAGTCGTTGAATTGATAAAGTAATCCAGATTATCAATAACAACTACACCATCAAACACTTATGAAGTTTGAGAACCAGGTTGTACAATTTCAAGCCCATCAGTAGGAATACGTTGGAAAACATTTTAATTTTTAGAAAAAAGAATGTTCTTGTTCTTGTTATTGTTAAGATTGAGATTGATCATGAGATTCAAAACGAAATATAGAATTTTTAACAAATGAAAATAATGGGTAATCTAGGCTAGAATCATCTATATCATCATAATGAGAATCTTTATTGAAAGATTCAAGATCTCCTACTTGTTTTGTTTTCTCACTTGGAGTTTTAAACAATTCAAAATTGAAAGAGTTTGATAAAGAATCTAAATCAGACAACCAATCTTGACCATTAGCAACTAATGGAAATGAGTTTTCAAGAAATTTAACATTAAAAGTTTCAAGGATAACATTCGTCCTAGAGTTATATACTCTAAAGGCTTTTGAAACCAATGAATATCCAACGAAAAATTCATCAATCAGATTTTGCATCAAAATTTCCTAGGCGATCACTTAAATTTAAAATCAAAACTTGACAAGCAAAAGACTAAAGAAAAATTATATTAGGTTTCCTGCCAAACATCAACTCATAAGAAGGTTTCTATTTATCTTTCACAATGTGTAAATCTACATAAAACATGCACGGGATATGGCTTCATCCTAGAAAGTTATTGGAATCTTTGCATCTGCTAACATGGAGGGTGCTGCATCAATCAAAGCTATGTTTACCTTTGAGCAACTCTATTTTATTATGGAGTTTTAGGAGCACTGAATTAACGAGCAATTCCTTTTTCTGCACAAAACATGTCAACATTGACATTTTTAAGTTTAGTTCCATTATTAATTCTAATGATTTGCACCTTTTGTTCTAATTGATTTTATACTTTAATGATGAATTCTTTTAATAATTCAGCAGTGTCAGATTTAGCCTGCCAAAAAAACCCATAAAAATCTTGTAAAGTTAATAATTATAACCAAACAATAATATTTCTTTCAAATACTCTTCACATTTATTGGTTCGAATAGATCCATGTGCAACATCTGGAGATGCTTGGAATTTGAGTTTATTAGCTTGGGCTTATAAGATGTTTTCTGTTGCTTCCCTTTTAAACATGTTGTGTAGTGATATGTTATAGCAAACATCTTTGTTGGAATTCCTACTATATGGTTTCCTGCTACAAGCTTTTTCATGTTCTTGAAATGGGAATGGCCTACGTCTATGCCATAACTGACTTTCGTCATTTGATGTTTGAGAAATTAATCATGTTGTTTCTGTTGTTGGATCTACTTGAGACATATCTAATTGTATACATCTCGATCACATATAGCTTTAAGAACTACCCATTCTTTTCTTATCTAAAAACCTGGCTTCAAAATGTAACAAAAGGAATCATCAAATAAGAAAAGTAAGATTTGTCACAAATTTGGGAAACAATTAAGAGATTAAAATTCAAATATGCATAATAGTTGACAATATTAAAGTTAATAATCCCATTGGACATTGTTCCTTCGCATGTAATCTTACTACGTGCATCACCCCGAATGCAACATGAGTACCATCTTTTAACTTACCGTCTTGTAGCAAGGCATGGTTGCCTATTATATGCCGGCTACACCCACTATCAACATACCACATGATAATAGGTCTTTTTGGGTGAAACTGCATTTCAAATAGATTTAAGTTGAGTTATCAACCCAAGTTGAGATGGTATTTGGGTTGTTAAATTTATCAACAATGGTAAACTACTTAAAATGAAGCTTATTCAAATCAGGCTTCTTTTGTTGTTTTAGTTTATGAATTCCTTTTCTGATAATTTTTTACTATCTTTGATTTGCATAATCCGTAAAGCATGGTAATGTTTTCGAAATCATCGTCAAGATAATTTAAACCACTAATAAAAATATTTTTTTAAATAATTGCTTGCCAAAATTTCCACTATTCATTCTCATAGATCGTGGAACAAATTTTCATTGTTTATAATGCTTTATTTTCATAACATAAGAATAATCACAATGAGGATTAATCATTCGGAAAGATATCAAGCCCAAGGAAGGTTGTTTTGTTAAACCTTGAAAACCAACATTTTGATTTCTTTGAAATCTTAGGTTGAAATTTCCTTTCATTGACTAGTTCTTTTTGAAGTAACAATCCTTAGTTCTATAATTTCTATCATCACAAATGGTACAATACATGTTGAAATGACAATCAACTATTGAATGGTTGTTCATGTCACATATGCGACAATGCCTATTAAAGAAACATTCAACATTTTTATGATTATACATCTCACACATTTCATAGTATCTTGTTATCATTTAAATAACTGTTGATTAACCTTAGATGTGGATGCGACATTTGATCGTTGTTTTATTTAAGGAGTTGCAAAGTTAATTAGTTGTTTTTTATTTAAAAGTTATTTGTTTTGAAATTTAGGTTTCAATTTTTGTTTATTAACACTATTCATATACTACTTAGATACCAATCTTTTGTCGCCAACGGAAGACTTTGGACCTGAAAATTTTTGAGATCAGAGTTAGATTTGTTCTTTGACTTTGATTTGGTTTCTAGAATTGTGTTCATATCAAAAGTACCCATAGACGCAAACTTCACTAGATTAAACTGATTAGATTGATTTGTTTTTTGAGTTTGATTTTGAGAGGATTTAGCTTTAGCATTTTTCCTTCTCTTTCCCTAGTTTCTCAGTTTTGATGATATTTTCTTTCTTTGGGATTGAATTGCATCTCGAGAAGACTCTATTGTGGTTTTTTTCTCTTTTTGTTCTTTCTACCATTTTATGAAGTCTAGATTGTTGAATCAGTATGGAAATGAATCTTCTGATGTTACATCATCTTGTTTTGCTTTCCCTCTCTTCTTCGTGTTTCATTTGTCATCTTTTACGTTGACTTCTTCACAAAGTCTTCAAGGTAACTGCTTTCAACAACATACTCATAATATTGTTCTTTTGCATTCATCACATGAGATCCTTTGGGAACAACCATTTTCTTCTTCTTTGGTCATGGTTCATAATATTTAACTTTCACCGGATGACCATTATTAATCTTTTCATAATCTTGTTTCTCAATTATCTCATCATTAGTCTTCTTTTCATCTCTTTTTGAACCAGATTGCAAATTCTTTATTAAAGGCTTTTAGCTTAGATTTGTTTTTAGGTGAGTGATCATGTGTGTTAACATTATCTTGTAAAGTGTTTGAAATAGATTCAGGCATAGGCTCATGTGTGAAACGTTGACATGTTTTGTTTTTATCTTTTCTCTCACTTAGCATATGTTCTATAATAGTTTTAGAACTCTTTACTTTAGCTAGATCCACTTGTGTTGTAGCATGAGTTATTTTTTCTTCTTATAAATTATTACTCATCTCCTCAAGTTGTTTTTTTTAAAAAGTTCTAGTGTTTTTAGTGGTTTATTTCACAAGGTTTGAAGAGAGAAGATCTTTTCATCATCGACTTTGTGATCATTTTTCAGTTTGGTGAGCATTACTTCTTCTTGTTTAAGTTTGTCACAAATTTTAAACGAATATCTTCTATAATGCTTAACTAGATCAAAACATGCTTTTGTGCACATTTTTTCTCTAACTTCAATAGGAATTTCAGGATAACTTGAAGAAGAAGTCTTAGATTCCAATGATGGATGCTCAATCGTTGGTTGGTCGGATTGAGCCAAGAGTGCAATTTCTTTTGAAACCTCTTTTGGGTAAGATTTATACTCCAATCATAATCTTCAACATCATTTTCTGAATTACCATCCGCCTTAGGATCATTTTCTTAAGACTAATCTTTATTTTGAACTTCAATAACATAGGATAAGTTATGAATTATTCAACATATGCACTCTAGTCATAGTCATCCTTGATGCTTACAACAAGAGCTCTCCTTGGCTCTTCAGTTGATTTTGATTCATCTTTAAGTTCTAGCATGGGAAGACTTTGATAAGGCTTTTGGAAGGTTTTCTAAGATTGTTGTTGGCTTCTTTGACTGCTAGAACCAACTTGATCATTTCTGCCTTGATTTCTAGAAGCTTTACATTCCGTTGAGAAATGCCCATAGCTATTGCAATTCAAACACCTTGACTTCGATTTGTCAAAGTGAACAGTTTTATTAACACTTGGCTTGTATTACTATTAAAATATTAGTGTTTTTGTGTTCTGTAGGCAATCATTACCATATTCAAGTTCAAGCCCATCTCTTCCACATCATCAACATTCATTTCAAACAAATCCTGCAAACTACCCGAGTTAGATAACTACCGTAGTAAGCATGGAAACTTGCCATGAAAGCAATAAAAGTAGATTTTGACTTATCATCTTATAAAAGGATATTAATGACATCTTTAACTTTGCTAATTTTAATAGAGTTAGAAAAGGAAGTCTTAGTTTGAGTTTTTGGAGTTTGAGTTTTAGGAGAAGATGAGGTTGAGTTGTATAAACGGGAGCACTTGAGTAGGAAGAACTGTGAAGAAACCAACTCCAGCAAACAAATCACTCTTATCTTCTAGACAACCATCATCTTTTACCAGAAAATCATTCATCATTACGTTAGCCGGAGAAGCAACATACTCATATTGAGACATTGATACCATTCTCTCATTGTTTCTGGAGCTCTCATCAATTTCAACTAATTCAATATTGGTAATCAAAAGATCAGATCCATCAAAAACTTTTGGTATGCTTCAATAGAGTGACTGTCTGCTTCCATGAAGATGGAAGAGCATTGAGAAGTCCATTGTTTAGATCTTTGAGATCAGTTTTGGTGCTAGAAGTTGACATTTCAATAGTGAATTGCATAAATTTTTTCATCATTTGATTCATTGTTTCCCTAGAAAGATACTCAAATAACTCCAATTGCCCCGTGAGTTTCTTCTTTTTGAGATATTGTATCTCTTTGCTACATTAAAAAATAATATTCAAAGCTCTATACATGATGTGACCTGTATGGTAACATTCAAGTCTAGTCAAAACCTCCAATGGTAATCCCTTGCATATCAATGAGTAATCTTTGAAGTCATTCTTAACTTTCTTTAAGTTATCACCTTGCAGACCATCCTTTGGATAAGCTTCTTAAGAGACTTCTGTATAAAAAAATCCTCTATTAGGATCATCGGATGTAACCAACATATTTGGTCCTTTCTTTATTGACTTCCATAAGTCAGTGTCAATGGAGTTTAGATGATGCTTTAATCTTATAGACCAATTTTTGACATCAGCTCTATTCTCAAGCATGGGAACCCTGTTCTTTGAATCTTCAGATTTAACCATTTTGAATTATTAATTAATGAAATGACTTGTTTTTATAATTTTTAAACTTTAAAATAAAACTAAGACATGAAAATATTTTTGGATTTTAGTTTTATAAAATTTCTAAGTGTTTAATTGTAACACCAGGTTATTTTAAAAGTCAAAGAAAGAAAGAATAAAGGGAAGGAAAAAGAAAGAAAAGATATATTACTCAAGTTAAGGGGTAAAAGTGTCAAAAAGGACAAAAACTTTCA
Organism: Flaveria trinervia; assembly: GCA_025506515.1. Taxonomy (NCBI): domain Eukaryota; kingdom Viridiplantae; phylum Streptophyta; class Magnoliopsida; order Asterales; family Asteraceae; genus Flaveria; species Flaveria trinervia. The sequence continues at coordinate 118,879 of JACCIX010000717.1, forward strand.
AAGTTGGTGATAAAGGTGGCATGGCCACCCATCACTCTCTCTTCACACATATCATTCGGATTTTTAGAGAGAGAAAGAAAGGAGAGCTGAAAAACTCTCGGGTATTTTGAAGAACAAGTGCAGGGAGTCGAATTCAATGTAAGAATTAATGATTTTAAGATGTTCTTAACTAGCCTTAGCCTCGTTAATATTGTAACACCCGTATTTTAAAGCCAACGAAGGGAGAAAAGGAAATAAAGTCCAAAGTCGAGGGACCAAACTTGACAACGAAAGAAAGTCGGGTGAGTGGGAGTATATAAGGGAGAGGGCAGCCCTTACCCTCTCCCCACACACTCATAAATCAGCCAAAGAAAAGAGGAGAAGAGAGAGAGGAAGAAAAGAGGAAAAGTGTTGGTTCGGGTTGGTTCGAGTAGCCAAAATCGTCGTGTAGCAAGCCAAATCGAAGCCCTTGTCATTGTGCTAGTTTGTGTGTGTCTAGGACACCTCTTTTACTTGTTTTCAAATGATTTTGGGGCTGGAAAATATCTGAAATCAGGTTTTTCGTGTGGGTGTATGTTGACCCGTTTGTGTATGTGTATGTGTGTGTATGATGTGTTTGAGTCTTGATTGTGAGCTTGGGTGTGCTTGAATGGTGTTATGGTATGAATCTCTAAGGTTTAGGTTGGTCGATTTGGGCTAAAATGGGTTTAGATGAGTTTGGAGGCCGAAAACCCTCGGTTGCAGTCGGGATGAACTGCATTCTGCATCAGCTAGCGCTAGGCGACCGACTGGAGGCCGAATGGAGGCCATACGGCTGAATAGGGTGCGATTGGGGTCCATTCGCACGATTGGGGACCATTTGCACGATTGAAGGTCCATTCGCACGATCGAAAGGCCAGTCGCATGGAGGACATGCGACTGAAGGTCCAGTCGCATAAGTGCTCATCCGCATTAATCCCATTCGCATGAGGTTCATCCGCATTGTCCATTCGCACGACTGGGCGTTCATTTGCATGGGTATTCATCCGCATTAGTTCATTCGCATAGTGGTCAGTCGCATGGAGGCCATGCGACTGAGGGTGTCCATATGCCTGAATAGGGCTGTGCACTCGAGGAAAGAATAGTTTGACTTCTGACTTTCAGGGGAAAGTGCAGATGTAAGTGTTGACATAAAGGTTCCCGTAAGAGCACGTAAGATAATTTTTATGGCCTTAGAGGGAAGGTAGGGCATAATGATGATGATGTTGCATGTATATGCGTTTTATGTATGTATGATGTTGCTCTGTATGATGTGATGTCTGTGCATATTATGTTCCTTATTATGATGTATGTTTATCTTTCCTGTGGCTTTACATGTTATGATAATGAATGAACGAAGTATTATGTAATGTAAAGTGAAAGATAATGAAAGAGGAACATGATGATGAATGCATGCATTAATGAATGAATGAAAGAGGAACATGATGATGAATGCATGCATTAATGAATGAATGAAAGAAGTCTTGCAAGCATTGGATATTAGGGTCTTTCTTTGTGATCGACCAAAGGTGTAGTGCCTCTACCGCTTGCCTCTAGTAATGTGGCATACGCTAAGCTGTTCATTTATTAACTTTGGCCCAGTAGCTAAATTGTTCGGGGTGTAGCATATGGTATTGGTACGAGAGATATCCGATGTGCAAGTAAAGTTATATCAAACAAATGAAAGTATGAACGAAAGAATGACAAAGATAATAATAGAATTATCTGTATGTACGTATGATGTATGATCACATACACTTGAAATGAAAGGTTTTGATGAAACTAAAGTATGTTTATTATAAAATTAGAACTCACTCAGCAATGCTAACCTTTTTATATGTTTTCCAGTTGGCAGGTAGTGATTGCTGAGGATGGCACTGCGAGGCTACTCAGCTCTTTTGAGATGGCATCCAATTATAATGCTTTTTTGATGTAATGCAAACATGTATTTTGTAATCGGATAATGATGTATTATTTGGCAAAAGTGTTTATAATGAAATGGGATGTCTTCTTGAATGTTTCCGCTGCAATGTTTTCTTAAGACAAATGATTTTTATGTTTATGTGCTATGAATGGCCAACTATAAGCGTCCCAGAGACGGGGCCTTACAAATATGCTTATGTGTGTTTGTGTGTTCAGTCATGTGTGTTTCGCAGGGTTTTTAGGTGGTTGAAGTCAATTGCAAACGGGTTTGGAAGAAGCCATACTTAAGAGGCTACAAAGGTGAGTTCTATAACCCTCTTTTTTCTTGTATTTAACTACGATGGGGCTGGAAATGCATATATGAATGTTTTTATAAAGTTGGGGTTTTATACCCGTATGTGTGTATATGTGTGATTGCGGGTGGGGTTTGATTTTGGGCTATGTATGTGTTGATGATGTTATGGTTGTGTTTCTAGGGCTTAGGATGTTTTATTAGAGCTTAGAATATGATAGGTGATGTTTGGGGACTAAATTATGATGTTTAGAGTGAATTAGACTACCCATGCGCCTAAACAGTAGCCCATGTGCCCAACAGAAATAACTGCCTAAGTGTCCCATGCACCCAAAAACCTCATGCCCCCAAATAGTACCCATGCGCCCAAATAGTAACCATGCGCCAAGAAATAGGCTAAAATTGACTAAGTGTTCATGCGCCTGGATAGTTCATGCGCCCAGGCACTCATGCGCCTACATAGTGCCCATGCGCCTAGAATAGCCCAAAATAGACAAAGTGTTGCTCATGTGCCCTAATAGTGCCAATACCTGAAAGCTGCCCATGCGCGTAAGTGTTCCCCATGCGCCTGAAAGGCCATGCACCTCATAGTGCTCATGCGCCTAAAGACTTAGAATATTTTTCTTATTTTTGGGGAAAAAGTAAAATGCAGGCTTTAACTTGGGATGATCCCGGGGCTATGTAAGTTGACTTTTTGAAGTCATAGATGATGTGATGGGTGATGTATGGTTGATGCTTATGCATGATGGTATGTATGAGGTATGTTATGCATGTATGATGGTGCCTTGTATGGCAATGTTTGTATGTTCATGTTGATGTTCCCTATTATGTATGTTATTATTCATGTGGTTTTACGTGTTTTAGTTGTGAAAGAAATGATAAAGTATTATGTAACGTAAAATGGAAGATAATGAAAAGAGGAACATAATGATAGAATGTGTGCATTAATGAAAGAGAAAGTAAAGAAAGGCTTGCAAGCAAAATGTACAGAGGTGCACGACTCTAAAATGTCGTAAGCTCAACTATATGGTTTAACTAACCTTAAGGATACACGCAGTAGTCTAGTCTTTGTGACTAACCAGTGATATTCTATGTGGGTTATAGTAAATACTCACCCCGGTGCTAGTGCCAGGGTATGTGCGTTATGGAAGTCATTTATGACCTTTGGCTCAATACCCGCTTTGTGCCTATGTTTGGGGTGTAGTATACAGTTGGGAAATTTTGTCGCTTGCCCCGGTGCTGGTGCTAGCCTATCTGCGTTATGGAAGTCATTATGATCTTTGGCCCAGTACCCTCTTTGTGCATACGTTTGGGGTATAGCTAATGACACTGATCCGGAAAGAGATAAAGAGATAATGAAAGAAATGAAGAGCAGTAAAGGAAGATAATGATGTTATTATCTATGTGTACGTATGATGTGTGATCATGTACAAAAGTATAGTATGATCTGAGAGAAAGTAAAGAACGGTTTTAAACGAAAATAAAGTATGTTTTATTTTAAAACTAGAACTCACTCGGCAATGCTGACTTTTATGGGTTTTCAGTTGGCAAGTAAAGGTTGCTGAGGATGGCATGGGGCGGCTACTTGGCTTGTTTTGGATGGCATCCATCTTCCTAATGTTTTTGTAATTATTTTGCAAAAGCTATTATAATGAAATGAAATGTTTGTTTTAATGTTTCCACTGCAATGTTTTATTTAAGTTAATGTAAATATATATTTCATGTGCGATGATTGACCAGCTATAAGCGTCCCGGGGACGGGGCCTTACATTAATGAAAAGTCTAAATACTAATATGCCAAATGCTTGTGAAGTGCCTAACTTTGAACAAGAAAAGCCTAAGGGAATGTCATAGATTAATTCTAAAACGCCTGCCTGGTGATGCGCCCGAACAATTGTTAAACATCCAAATAGTTTAGAAATGACTGGGTACTTGGTTAATTGTCCGATATTTTAACCTAAAACACCCAAATAGTCTCCAAGCACCTACAATTACTTGAAGTTTCAAAACATCTAAATAGTCACAATGCATCTAAGTAGTCTCCTCTTTGATTTGGAGGAGTAACTTCGCATCCTCTGCTTCCTTTCGCTCTCTTGACACTTCCATGTTAGCCAGTTCATTAAGTTCTTCTAAGGGGAGTGATATAATCTCATCAATATCATAGTTCCTGGTTTGTAGGTAAGTATTCCTAACTGCCCTCAACTCATCATATTAAGTGTTTGGTCTGGGAGCAGCCTTGATTGTAGCTTCCACGAATCTTCCAGACCCAAAGGAACTTCATCCCCTTGCCTTCCTGTTCCTCTCTCTCTCCTCCTCCTCAATCTCCTCGGGAGTCATTTTCCTTTTCCTTTTGTCACTCCCAGAACTTTGTGACTCAGGTTGGGGAGAGTTTTGGCCTTTATTGCTTGGTGTAGCCTCCAAGCTCTTGCGAGAGAGAGGTTATGACACACCTTCACCAGTAGGTGCTTCACTGATGGAATGATTTGTTGAAGTAGTTATAGGTGTGAGAGGGCTCTCAGGCTCTACCACTAGGCCTTCAGTCAAGGTTTCTCCTTTGAAACTAATCTTAGGGTTTGCCTCAACATCGAGTTGACCAGTAGTGTTGCCTGATTGCCTTTATCTCTTAAGTAAGGCTTAACTCTTAAGTAAATTTGTCTTGAATCCTTTATGCCAGCCTGTCAGTTGTCTAGATTGGCTTGGAATGACAAGTGGCAGGTTGATCAGGTCAACACCTTCATAGTAGCTCAAGGTTTGAAAATTGAAGAGTTCTTGCTATCGTTGAACTCTATGTAGAATAAGCGCTCTTCTGTTTGCATCATACCTCCACCCTATGATGTATTTGGAAGTCCCTTGAGGTGAAGATGATACAGGCCTTGGTATTCCTTCCTCAAAAAGCCTCTGAATGTAGGAGTCTATTGAGTATACATGAATGTGAACTTGAGGAAATTGCTAAGTATGAACAATTTCAAGTGAAGATGGTGAGTCCTTAATGTCCATGCTCTGTGAAGAACTCCGAGGTTTTGTGTCTGTGGTGACTTTCTCCCCTTTTGGTAGCATATCATTTGCATAGGTGAGCTAGAGGTTAGATCACCACATTACTCGTTCTTGTGTTTCTGATTGAGCTCTCTTAAAGGTCTCCCAACTAGGTTTTCCTTAAAATAAGATATCTCAATTACTGATCATTGACCCTGTTTTGCAAGGTAGTCACCTAAGATTCAAGATGACTAACCTGTGGAGACTAGATAAGTGCATTTTGATAGGTTTTGCACCTTTAGGTCTCAGATTCCCTCATCTTATCATATGAATCAGGGGATGAGAGAATTGGATGAAAGTCTTCTCTTTCACCACCAGCATGAAGTTCTTGGCTACTGGTTTTCACTGCTCAAGGACAGCTTCAATTGAAGTGTCAATGGGTTGAGTTGCATGGTTAAGGTCTAATAATGTAATCACTTGCTAAGTGAGAGTCTCTTCCATCTGGTTGTCCTAAACAGGTTCAGAGTATCCACCTCAGTGATCGATTGACTGATGTGTGCTAAACATAGGTGATTCAGGAGCACTCAACTTTCTTTGAGTAGGGAAGGAGAAATAGACTAATGGTACTCACTAAAGCCTAAATCTTTGAGCATAAAAGCCAGGTTAGGAATTGGCTGGTTTAGATCTAAAGGCTGGGGATGCTAGCTGTCCCCTAAAGGTTGTTCATCTGAGTGTAGAGGCTCGGGGGAGGGCTTAAGATTGTTAGGCGTGTGAGCTCATCAGCTAAGCATGAGGAACCTCAGGACTGATAGTTGAAGTGATGAGAGTCGTTTTCTCCTCAAGAAATGTGGGAGATCTAGTTCCACTCTTCCTATGTGGGTAGTGATATGGGGGCTTGCATAACGTTAGTAGCGTGTGTAGGGGTTCGCTGGATCTTCTGGGTAGGTGAGGGTGATTTATGGTGATCTTTTAAATGTTGAGAAGTAGAAAGTGTGGGTTCAACACTGGCTTGTGTTTCCAGGTTGTCGCCTTGAGAAATGAGCTCTAACATTTTTGGTACCAAGGCTAATTTTATCCCAAAGAAACCAACAGTTGGCTTCTTCAAGATTTAAAGATGCCAGGATTTCATCTATTCCAATTTAAGAATATTATCTGTTTCCCTCAACTGTGAGCGTAGTTCATAGTTGAGAATGTGTTAAACATATCTAGGAAACATGTAATATTCTAAGGAGTCAAAGTTAGCAAACAAATTTGTGTAGAAAAATTTGAAAATACCTGAACTTGACCCCCTAAACCATTATAGCACTATGAACGACAGATATTCAATAATCTGGTCCCAAAACCCCATGCTTGTTGGATAAGTTGTGGATGACCCCATATAGTAAGTACTTCTTATGGGATGAGACCTTTCCTTTCCTGAAGGACTTTACCAAAAATCCCTTCATAGCCCATTTGCTGGAAGGACTAGTTACCGCTTCTTTAGGAAAGGAAAATCACCTTTAATCATCAAGCTGGAGATAGTGTTATGATGGCTGGAGTGATGAAGATTGTCCTCCCTGCACTGTAGCAGACAGTGCCTTCTCCCATAAGAATACCTCTTGACAGGATTTCTAGAAATCAAGCAGATGATCATCATAAAGAATAGGGTCAATGGTAATGGAGGTGAAGTAGTTATACAGAGCCAGAAAATGGCGATTCTCTAAGAAACTATCATCTTTCTAAGAGTTGAACAGAGCAACTGGTTATGTTGCTGTGAAGTAGCATGGAGAAGCAAGGTTGTTTCTGAGGTTTAGATTGGCCATTTTGAGAGACTTAAAGGTGAAGGAAGATGAAGAACAAAGGTGGTTTGGGAGAATTTAGGTTAGAAGAGAAATGTAGATGAAGAAGATAGTAAAAAAGAGGGGGAACTGTTGGCTTTATGTGTGAAAAGGATTTGAGACAAAGTTAATGAAAAAGGATAAACTTTGAAATCTAGATATCGGTCCCACCTCTAAAAAAGTAAAAATTAGTTTTCTTTTGATCAAAAGTTGTTTTTTTGGAAGTCGAAAAAAATTCCTAAGTAAATTGTCTTCGGAAGATTTAATAAAAAAACTTCCGAAACCAAAATGACTTCGGAAGAATTCATTAGAGTTTTGAAAATTTGCTTGGAAGAAAATTAAGACTTGAACATTTTGTTCAAAAGGAACAAAGCGTCCAAGTGTTAATTTGCTTTGGAAGAGAATTTCCTTGAAAACATATAAGTTCCTAAGAAACAATTAAGCTTTAGAAGAGATTTCAGACATTTCTTCCGAAGGTAGTTTTTTTGAGGTAGTTTGTTTGAAGGCATAAGTTTATGATAAAACTATATCTTCCGAAAGAAAAAAAGATCAAGATTTTTCAAAAATCTAAGGAAAGTTCTTCTAAAAAGATTTTCATTGAGAAAAACAAGAGCTTTGATGGTGATAAAATAGACGACTTAGACACAAAGGTTTTAAAAATAATATGATTAAGTTTAAGAAAAGCTACTCAAAGTAATCATCCTAATAGCTGATATAAGATACTTGAATTTTGTTCATCAAAAGCTTTGGTGAACAGATCAGCATATTGTTCATTTGTGTTAAAACTCGAAGTTTGATTAATCACTTTTCAAAGTTATCTAATAAATGATAACTGATATTGATATGCTTTGTCCTTGACTGCTGAACAATAATTTCTATGATTGAGATAGCACTATTGTTGTCTATGTGGATGGGAGTCTCTTTGAAATTGAATACATAGTCCAACATCTGATTTTGAATCCAAAGTACTTGAGCATAATAGCTTTGAGCAGCAATGTATTCAGCCTCAGTAGTTGATGCAGATACACACGATTGTTTCTTACATTTTCATGAGACTATCCTTCCACCCAGAAATTGACATCCACCAGATGTAGACTTTGCAATAATGTTGCATCTACCATATTCACTATCTGTTTAAGCATACAGATTAAAGTCAGAGTTCTTTGGATACTAAGGCTAAGTGTTGGAGCACGTTCAAGGTATCTTAAAATTCTTTTGATAGTGATTAGGTGTGATATCTTACACTGATGCAATTAGCAAGCATGATATCAGGCCTGGTAGCTATGAGGTACATAAGATACCAAATCAGCCCTGAAGAGATGCTCATCAACACACTCTCCTTTAAGATCAAGACTGAGAGAGTGGTTTCTAGCTATGGGTGTCTTAGCAACTTAACAATCAGTCATGTGAACCTTTTAAGTATGTATTGAACATACTTTGACTGATTTATGAAGACGCCATTGTCAACTTGCTTCACTTGAATTCCTAGAAAGAAATTGAGTTCCCCCATGGCACTCATTTAAACTTGTCTTCATCAGGTTTTAAAGGCTTTGTAGTGCTTTGAATTAGTTGACCCAAAGATAATGTCATCTACATATACTTAAACTAGCAAAATGTCATCTTGTTCCTTTGATAAAGAGAGTTCCATATATAGTACTCCTGTTGTAGCCATAATGATAAATATATATGATAGAGTCTCATACCACTTCCTTGGTGTTTGGTGCAGCCATAAAGAGCCTTATCAAGCTTGTAGAAATAATTAGGATGATTAGGATTGCAAATCCTGGTGGTTGTTTGACTACACCTCTTCATCAATTACCCCATAAATAAAAGCATACTTGACATCAAGTTGGTAGACCTTGAAATCTTGGATGCAGCAAAAGCTATAAATATTCTAAAACTTCAAGTCTTGCTATAGGAGCAAAGACATCTGTGTAGTCAATTCCTTCTTCTTGAGTTATCCTTAAACAAAACTATCTCGCCTTCTACTTATGACAACTCCTCTATCATCTTTCTTCTTCCTAAACACCCCATTGTTTCCAATAGTAGTCTTCCCATGAGGAAGAGGAGATAGGTTCCAATCCTTCTGCCTTTTGAATTGAAGCAGTTCCTCTTGCATAGTGATTAGGATCAATTGAGCTAATCTGTGATGATATCTAAACACAATTCAAAGAAAACACATAAAAAAGTAATCGAATTCAAACAAGATATTAACAAATTCACAGTTCATTAATATCATACAAAGACAGTTTATGTAATGAGCGGTAGTTCGTTCACTATCTTCCCCAAAAACTCTACTAACTAACAATCTAAGCTATTTATATTGAAAACAAAAAGTAAAGGAACTAACTAATTACACAAATAGTCCCTATATATTACAAAATGTTAAAAAGAAAACTAAAGACAACATGTAATCTTTCTTAGAGAAAAACAATCCCCTAAGATTGACATGGTCTTCTGTCTTCTTTTCATATTCAACTTTATCTTCAACTCTTTGTCTCCATCCTTCAAAGAAATCTTTTGGTGCTTCTTTGACTTACACATCGGCTTCTGTTTGTACATCTCTAATTCTTTCAAAGCATTTGAAATTACAGACTTGAATTTTCTTGCAAGAATGCGTTGTTCGGGTTTAGCTTCATTCGTCTTAATCTCCATGTGGTTCATTCTCTCCAACTTATCTTGTGCAAGACATGAGATATCAATGTTAGCATATAACTCAATAGGCTTTTGACTTCCTTGAGTATACTTCTAGTACCTTTTCTTGATATTCTCATGAATTCAATATCTTTAATATCATTCTTGACAGTGTTGGCATAAGCAGAGCCTTTCTCAGAGATATTCTTCCATAGCTGCATTCATCACATTAATAATGAAAATGAAATATTTCTTGTCTTGCTCTGCTATTTGAGGAGATACTTTCTCAATTTTTGTATAGACAAAAATGTGATATAACTCGGTGTAAAAGCTTTAGCTCAAAAACTCCAAATGGAGTAATCATGTCCTCATCCCATCTTTCTAAATTTCGGACCAACTTAAGCTCAAACGTCTCGGTGTTATAAAACCATCGGAGGATTGGCTTTGAGTTTGATATCATCTATCACTTTCAGACCAGGAGTTGTAACCTTCTCAAAATACTTGTCACAAAAATTCAATAATAGAATGTTCCTCCTCTGATTGTATCCCTTGAGCTTTTATTATTATTCATAGTAACAAAACTTCTCTTATCTTCTTGCTTACATCTTGTACTAAGAAAATTACTTGATCGATCCAATCCTCTTCTTAACAATTGTACACACATTTGCCATGTTTTGAATTAGAAGGATGATCAGAGGAATCTATTCAGCTCTTTAGATCTTGCACTGGAAGTTTTATCATACTAGAGTAAAAGTGATACACATCACACACAACATTTACTCTCTTTATCAAAAATGCATCGAATACTTCATCATACTTCATACGATACCTTTACTTGGTGTAAAAATCGAGCAATCATAGCATTCAGCAGTCAGCAATGATTGTCCTCTTTGCAATACGTTTCTTACCAAGTCTCCTAGTGTTCTTGAATTATCAAAAAATAGCCTTTGTTCAGTAGGGCTTTGTAAGTTGGCTTTCTGGATCAACACACATTTCAATCAACTATTCTATGAACATGTGCATCATCAATTCTTGATATGTGTTGATCTCCTGTGGCTTGAGTATTCTGTTCTCTGTTATTTCAAGATACTAAGGATTATCTGTATCAAGTACTATCATTTTCTTCATGTTTCTCACTCTCTTACAAACTCTCACAAGTTCCTAGTGATACATGTGACATCCGTCACCTCAAGGTCCGTCGAACGACATAAATAACATGGAAATACTTTTAATAATCTTCCTTTTCTTCATGAACTCCTGCTTTACGGAGTCATGTCTGCTTATTTTTCCCTTGTGCCTGTACTTCCTTCGAGAACGTGTGTTAAGCATAAAACTTTTATAAATTCATCACCATTACCACCAAATATATCATTTTTAATTTCGACCATTGTCATTAATAAAACCATTTTAGGCTATCAAATGCCATAAACACGCTTTTACCGTAATATAACGAACATTTTAAGATCGTAATCAACCGAAACAAATTTTGGGAAACTCGAGGGTTAAGTGCAGGGACTAAACTTGTAATTTTGCAAACCTGGGCTGGGTATATAAACCCCATTCCAGCCATTTTCCCCAACTTCATCTTCTTCACCTTCAACCTTTTCTCCACTTTTTCTCTCGATTTAGCACCAAAAATCGTCACGTTTGTCGCGTTTTCACTACCAAATCTTGGGTATCATCGTGTGTACGTGTTCCTAGCAGGTAGACAACCTTGTTCACCCGTTTTTGGTTCGGTTTTACTGCTGCGATTTCTAGGGTTTCGGGTGCTCGGGTTCATCCGAGCACATGAGGTCGAGTGGGTGCGTGTGAGGTCTTTCTGCTTGTGTTTCATGTTTGTGTATGTTGTTGAGTGTTTCTGGAGGTCCTCGTGGTATAAAACCCACGCTAGAGCAGCGGGGGCTGCTCAGCCCGACCACAGTCGCGATTCTGCAGTTCGGGCGACTGGGTCTGTCATGCGATTGAGCCGTGCGACTGAGTGAGTCGTGCGACTGAATCATGCGTCTAAGTCTATCGTGCGACTGAGTTGTGTGACTAGGCAATTCGTGCGACTGAGTCGTGCGAGGGGTGTTTGTATGCGATTGAGTCATGCGTATGGAAGATTGTGTGCGAGTGAGTCAGGTGACCGACTGAGTGTATGCGATTGTGCGTGTTTCGCACGACTGGAGTCCAATCGCACGAATGAAGGTTCAATCGCACGAAAGTAGCTAATTCGCACGATTGAGGGTTGATTCGTGCGCATGGAGGGTGGGTCGTGCGAATGGTTGGTTGTGTGGTGCGACTGAGTCCAATCGCACGAATGAAGGTTCAATCGCACGAAAGTAGCTAATTCGCACGATTGAAGGTTGATTCGTACGAATGGAACGTGGGTCGAGCGTCTGGTCCCGTCGTGTGTCTGATGATGCGTGTGTCGCTTGTGTGTGTGCTACCCACGACCGAACCGATACAACCCGAACCGACCAAACATTACTATACGCTTTTACATGTCATTAATGCTTGACCATAACTGTCAATAGGGTTTGACCGATCATTGCATTCAACTGTTGGAAATCTCGACCTTTCATACTTACCACTTAACATGTGAGTTTCGTGGCCCTTTTTATGCTTATACTATTTTACCAACATTTACAAACATGGGGGAAAAGTATGCTCGCCCGTTTTCTATGTTGTACAACATACATACAATTTTCATACAAGGAATCAACGTGATACTGTGTTACAAGTACTTATCTGATACATGCTTGGGTCTGCTGTGTGGTTCTATCTTTGCAACTATTTAATTCCAGTGTGGGAACCGACGGTTAGGTATTGGTAGTACTACTGGGTTGACACCCCCACCTCGTGTTGGTATACTAGTTAGTACCAACAATAGCCAGGTACGGGTCTGGGTGAATATACGCCGACAATTTCTTTGTGTACGTCGCTAGGTTTGGTTGCAAAGCTCATGTCATGTGATTTTACTTGTGTATATAACTGTATTCACGGTATTCCATATCATTTACTTATTAGCATCACTTACATTTTTATTACTTAAACCTGCGAGCTCACCAACAATTTTGTTGACCATTTTGAGCATATCTTTTCAGGTGATCAAGCTAGCTGAGGTTCTAGGTGTGCTGCCTTAGTGGAGACCCTAGGATGCATTTTTGGACTAAACATGTTTGACAAACTGTTATTTGAACAATGTTGAACTATGTAAACAATTACAATCTTTTGAAACTTGTTCCCGGGTTGTGGGAATTTACATTACAATTTCATCTTTATGTGATTATGTGAATCGTTTATCCTGTTATGCATATGGCTATGTTGTCGTGAACATTGACTATACACGACACAAGTCCCCTTGTTGTCGGGTGTCGTCATGACACGCTTGTCATCATTTTATTATTGCATCTCTATCGCTTACCATGTGTTATGACGATCCGTCTCGTCGCACCCCGTGTTTCCGCTCTTAGCGGGGGTGTGACAGACTGGTATCAGAGCCATTGGTTATAGAGAATTAGGCAATACACTTGACCTAGACTATAACCTAGGAACCTTCATGTAGATTGCATGCCAGGGTTGTGTGCATTTTTATCATACGTGTTCTCATTACTTGTTCGTTATCTATCTTTTTGTGATCTTTCCACCCTATGAGAGAGCCTTGTGCTCACTCTTTTATGGGATGCTCCTATTAGATCTTCCGTTCCCTCTGCGCGCCAAGTTATCATAACCAAATTCGGGTATTGAGACCCGAAGAGATCTTCACAGATCATATACTGCGCCTGACCTTGGATACTGAGACCGACCCGAGGAGGCTATGTCTGAATCCTTTAAGGATGCGAGATAGGCAACCTCCCACAGACTATACGTGATTACTTGCTTGGGCTCTCAGTTGACCTGATGGATTATTATGGATATGATGTAAAGGAAAGTCGGATGTCATGTAACCGGATCGGGCATCATTCTCAGTACATCGTGGGTGTGGTGGGAACGCTGCGGGGAACCCTATATATAAACACCACCGGTATACCGGAATATGCTTGAAATGGGCTGCATGGTGATCTTGACCGACCGGAACATGAACATTGGAACTTGATAAACGGAATACTTGTGTATCATATGGTGACTAAAGCTTACATGTTATCTCTTTTATGAATAGAACATGCCGCCTCGAAGGTCTACTCGCAGTAATAGTAGCGGAATTGAAACCCCAAGAGGCAGAGGCAGAGGCAGAGGCAGGGGAAGAACCCCAAGAACAAGCGATGCTCCTGCCAGTAACAATCAGGAACAGGGAACACTGATGTGGCAGCCCTGATCGCTCAACAGTTGGCCGCACTGATTCCTACTATCGTGGCCAAGTGAGCGATGCTCTTCAGAATTCTCACCCCCACGGGGACGGTGGCAATGAAAATGAGGATAACGGTAACCCGACTGGGAATGAAAGCAATCAGGAGACCGGAAATGGTGGTACAGCCGGTAACGAAGCTGTAATTGTTAATGAGACCGGGGTGTGAATACTAGACGGGGATGTTCGTACAAGGAATTCGTGGCTTGTAAACCACGAGAGTTTGATGGCAAAGGTGGAGCCATAGCTCTGACCAGATGGCTTGAAAGATGGAGGCCGTGATCGACATCAGCGAATGCCTCGATAGTCAAAGAATTAAGTACGCCACTTGCTCACTACAGGGCAAGGCACTGACGTGGTGGAACACTCAATTCAGGCTAGGGGAAGAGAATCCGCGATGCAAATGTCGTGGGATGAGTTCAAGGCCCTAATCACCGAGGAGTACTGTCCTCTCAATGAGATGCAAAAACTTGAGCATGAGTTCTGGAATCATGCCATGGTGGGGGTGGGCACGCAGCTTACACCGATCGTTTTCATGAGCTAGCAAGGTTGGTTCCGCATCTAGTCACCCCGGAATCAAAAAGGATAGAGAGGTACATTTGGGGACTTGCGCCTCAAATCCGGGCAATGGTAACCGCTACGCTCCTCCTACTATTCAGAGCGCGATTCTAAAGGCTGGCGCTTTGACTGATGAAATGGTGAGAACGGAGTTTTGGGTAGAGGAGCTGAAAAGAGAAAGGATTTTGGGGAAACGAGCCGGTCGAGTGCCGGGAAGTTTGATAAAAGGGCCAAGACAACCAGAAACTTTGTGGCAGTGACGCAGGGCAGGCGAGAGTATGTGGGTCCGCACCCCAAATGTGACAAGTGCAATTATCATCATCCCCAGGAACGCAGTGCCGGGTGTGCGCGAATGTAGATGCCCGGGGCATCTTGCAAGAGACTGCAGAACAGCGCCGAATATGGTTGCACCGGTCAACGCGGTAAACCCGCCGGGAATGCAAGGGCTTGTTATGAGTGTGGAAGCCTTGATCACTACCGAAACATGTGCCCCAGGCTGAATCGGGCACCGGGTCAACAAGGAAACAACCAGCAGCAAGTGATGGCCATAGCTGGAAATCAAGGCCCGACCAATCAGGGGAATACAGCTCGGGGACGTGCATTCGTCATTGGAGCCAACGATGCTCGCCAGGACCCGAATGTTGTCACGGGTACGCACTTACTCAATAATCACTTTGCATCTATACTGTTTGATACTGGAGCAGACAATAGCTTTATATCTTCTGAGTTTGTGCAATTGCTTGATTTGAGCCCTAGTAGGCTAGAAACTAGCTACTCTGTAGAAATGGCCAACGGTAGGATTGTTCAGGCCGATGAAATTATTAGAAAGTGCTCGATAATATTAGAGGACCACACCTTCGATATAGACTTGATACCCTTTGAGCTAGGAAGTTTCGATGTGATTGTGGGAATGGATTGGTTGTCGAAACACGGGGCCGAGATTGTCTGTCGAGACAAGGTAGTGCGAATCCCTATGTCAGACGGGGGAGTACTCAGAATTCAAGGAGAAAGACCGGGAGAAACTTAAAGCTTATTTCCTGCATGAAAGCACGTCGGAGTTTACGAAAACAGTGCTACTCTTTTCTGGCTCATGTGGTGGAAAAGAAAGAGGAGGAACAGGAATTGACAAATATCCCTATAGTGCGGGATTACCAGATGTATTCCCAGATGACTTGTCTGGTTTGCCTCCTCCACGACAGGTGGAATTTCGTATTGATTTGGTTCCTGGAGCTACACCGGTAGCAAAGACACCGTATCGGTTGGCACCGTCTGAAATGCAAGAGTTATCTAGCCAGTTACAGGAACTACTGGAGAAGGGTTTTATTCGGCCGAGTCACTCGCCTTGGGGAGCACCAGTGTTATTTGTCAAGAAGAAGGATGGGTCGTTCCGTATGTGCATCGACTACCGTGAGTTGAACAAATTAACTGTGAAGAATCGGTATCCTCTCCCCAGGATCGACGACCTGTTTGATCAGTTACAAGGAGCTTCGTATTTTCCAAGATCGACCTTCGGTCTGGATATCACCAACTAAGAGTTTTCGAGGAGGACATACCGAAGACAGCATTTAGAACTCGTTATGGGCACTATGAGTTCTTGGTCATGCCGTTGGATTGACTAACGCACCAGCTGTGTTCATGGATTTGATGAATCGGGTGTGCAAACCTTACTTGGATAAGTTTGTGATCGTATTCATCGACGACATACTTATCTACTCTCAATCGAAGGAGGACCATGAAGAACACCTTCGGGCAATACTGGAACTGTTAAGAGAAGAGAAACTTTTCGCCAAGTTCTCGAAGTGTGAATTCTGGCTGAGAGGTGAAGTTTTTGGGTCATGTGGTTAACAAAGACGGGATTCATGTAGATCCGGCAAGATCGAAGCGGTAAAGAAATGGAATACACCCAGACACTTCAGAGATACGACAGTTCTTAGGACTAGCTGGATACTATCGTTGTTTCATTGCGAACTTTTCAAAGATCGCTCAACCGTTGACATTGCTGACTCAGAAAGACAAGAAGTTTGATTGGGGAGATGCGCAAGAACGGGCGTTCCAAACGCTGAAAGATAAGTTGTGCAATGCACCGATATTGTCCCTCCGGACGGAACTGATGATTTTGTGGTGTACTGTGATGCTTCGCATCAAGGGTTGGGATGTGTACTAATGCAGAAAGATAAGGTGATCGCCTACGCTTCGCGACAACTTAAGGTGCACGAGAAGAACTACACGACTCATGATCTTGAGTTGGGTGCTGTAGTATTCGCACTTAAGATATGGAGGCATTACCTGTATGGAACCAAATGCATCGTATACACAGATCATAAAAGCCTTCAACATATTCTGGATCAGAAGGAACTCAATATGCGACAGCGACTGGGTAGAGCTTCTTAGTGACTACGATTGTGAAATCTGGTATCATCCGGGAAAGCTAACGTGGTGGCTGATGCTCTAAGCCGCAAAGAACGCGTGAAACCACTACGTGCTCGAGCTTTGGGATTGACCATTCAAACAAATTTGAAAGCTCAGATCCAAATTGCGCAAAGTGAAGCGTTGAAAGAAGAAAACCTTGCGGGAGAATATTCCGAGGATTGGATAAACAACTGATGTGCAAGGACGATGGCGTACAGTACTTCGTGGACCGTATATGGGTACCCAAGTGGGGAGGTGTACGTAACTTGGTCATGGATGAAGCACATAAGACACGATATTCTATTCATCCTGGCGCAGACAAGATGTACCACGATCTCAAAGATCTGTACTGGTGGCCAGGCTGAAGAAAGACATTGCCACATACGTCAGCAGGTGCTTGACATGCTCGAAAGTTAAAGCTGAACATCAGAAACCATCGGGATTATTACAGCACCTGAAATTCCCGAGTGGAATGGGAGAATATAGCCATGGATTTCATTACCAAACTCCCTAAAACAAGCAACGGGCATGACTCGATATGGGTCGTAGTGGATCGAATGACGAAATCAGCACACTTCTTGCCAATCCGAGAAGACTACAAAATGGACAAGTTGGCGAGATTGTACATTAAAGAGGTCGTGACAGACACGGAGTGCCGGTGTCAATCATCTCCGATCGTGACGGCCGATTCACTTCACGATTTTGGCAAACACTACAGAAAGCAATGGGCACTCGATTAGACATGAGTACCGCCTATCACCCTCAAACAGATGGCCAAAGTGAACGAACCATACAAACGCTAGAAGACATGCTGAGAGCGTGTGTAATCGACTTTGGTGGTAGTTGGACACTCATTTGCCATTGATTGAATTCTCATACAATAACAGCTACCACACCAGCATTGGGTGTGCTCCGTTCGAAGCGTTGTACGGAAGGAAGTGTAGATCACCCGTTTGTTGGGCCGAGATTGGTGAAAGTCAGCTAACAGGCCCAGAGATCATCCAGGAAACAACCGACAAGATCTTCCAAATCAAAGATAGACTGAAAGACGCTAGAGATCGCCAAAAGAGCTACGCCGACAATCGTCGAAAGCCTCTAGAATTCAACGTTGGGGACCGAGTGTTACTCAAAGTCTCTCCTTGGAAAGGAGTTGTTCGGTTTGGAAAGAAAGGAAGTTAGCCCCGAGATACGTTGGACATTCGAGATTACAGAAAGAATTGGTCCAGTGGCTTACCGATTAAGGTTACCACAAGAACTCAGCAGTGTGCATGATACTTTCCATGTGTCGAACCTCAAGAAGTGTTTGGCTGAGAATCACTTCACATACCCATTGACGATGTCAAATCGACGAAAAGCTTCATTTTATTGAGGAACCCATTGAGGTCATGGATCGTAAAGTCAAACAGTTGAAGCGCAGTAGAATACCAATTGTTCGCATAAGATGGAATTCGAAACGAGGGCCAGAGTTTACATGGGAATGGAAGATCAAATGAAACTCAAATACCCACACTTATTCGTGGATGACACTCTTGGACCTAACTCCAGCTGAATTTCGGGACGAAATTCTCTCAACTGGGGGATACTGTGACATCCGTCACCTCAAGGTCCGTCGAACGACATAAAACATGGAAATATTTTAATTAATCTTCCTTTTCTTCATGAACTCCTGCTTTACGGAGTCATGTCTGCTTATTTTCCCTTGTGCCTGTACTTCCTTCGAGAACGTGTGTTAAGCATAAAACTTTTATAAATTTCATCACCATTACCATAAAATATATCATTTTTAATTTCGACCATTGTCATTAATAAAACCATTTTAGGCTATCAAATGTCATTAAACACGCTTTTAACCGTAATATAACGAACATTTTAAGATCGTAATCAACCGAAACAAATTTTGGGAAACTCGAGGGTTAAGTGCAGGGACTAAACTTGTAATTTTGCAAACCTGGCTGGGTATATAAACCCCATTCCCAGCCATTTATCCCCAACTTCATCTTCTTCACCTTCAACCTTTTCTCACTTTTTCTCTTGATTTAGCACCAAAAATCGTCACGTTTGTCGCGTTTTCACTACCAAATCTTGGGTATCATCGTGTGTACACGTTGCTAGCAGGTAGACAACCTTGTTCAACCCATTTTTGGTTCGGTTTACTGCTGCGAATTCTAGGGTTTAGGGTGCTCGGGTTCATCCGAGCACATGAGGTCGAGTGGGTGCGTGTGAGGTCTTTCTGCTTGTGTTTCATGTTTGTGTATGTTTGTTGAGTGTTTCTGGAGGTCCTCGTGGTATAAAACCCACGCTAGAGCAGCTCGGGGGTTGCTCAGCCCGACCACAGTCACGATTCTGCAGTTCGGGCGACTGGGTCTGTCATGCGATTGAGTCGTGCGACTGAGTGAGTCGTGCGACTGAATCATGCATCTGAGTCTATCGTGCGACTGAGTTGTGCGACTAGGCAAGTCGTGCGACTGAGTCATGCGACTGGGTGTTTGTCTGCAATTGAGTCATGCGTATGAAAGATTGTGTGCGAGTGAGTCAGGTGACCGACTGAGTGTATGCGATTGTGCGTGTTTCGCACGACTGGAGTCCAATCGCATGAATGAAGGTTCAATCGCACGAAAGTAGCTAATTCGCACGATTGAGGGTTGATTCGTGCGCATGGAGGTTGGGTCGTGCGAATGGGTGTGTTGTGTGGTGCGACTGAGTCCAATCGCACGAATGAAGGTTCAATCGCACGAAAGTAGCTAATTCGCACGATTGAAGGTTGATTCGTACAAATGGAACGTGGGTCGAGCGTCTGGTCCCGTCGTGTGTCTGATGATGTGTGTGTCTGCTTGTGTGTATGCTACCCACGACCGAACCGATACAACCCGAACCGACCAAACATTACTATACGCTTTATACATGTCATTAATGCTTGACCATAACTGTCAATAGGTGTTTGACCGATCATTGCATTCAACTGTTGGAAATCTCGACCTTTCATACTTACCACTTAACATGTGAGTTTCGTGGCCCCTTTTTATGCTTATACTATTTTACCACATTTACAAACATGGGGGAAAAGTATGCTCGCCCGTTTTCTATGCTGTACAACATACATACAATTTTCATACAAGGAATCAACGTGATACTGTGTTGCACGTACTTATCTGATACATGCTTGGGTCTGCTGTGTGGTTCTATCTTTGCAACTATTTAATTCCAGTGTGGGAACCGACTGTTAGGTATTGGTAGTACTACTGGGTTGACACCCCCACCCTCGTGTTGGTATACTAGTTAGTACCAACACTAGCCAGGTACGGGTCTTGGGTGAATATACGCCGACAATTTCTTTGTGTACGTCGTTAGGTTTGGTTGCAAAGCTCATGTCATGTGATTTTACTTGTGTATATAACTGTATTCACGGTATTCCATATCATTTACTTATTACAGCATCACTTACATTTTTATTACTTAAACCTGCGAGCTCACCAACAATTTTGTTGACCATTTTGAGCATATCTTTTCAGGTGATCAAGCTAGTTGAGGTTCTAGGTGTGCTGCCTTAGTGGAGACCCTAGGATGCATTTTTTTGGACTAAACATGTTTGACAAACTGTTATTTTGGACAATGTTGAACTATGTAAACAATTACAATCTTTTGAAACTTGTTCCGGGTTGTGGGAATTTACATTACAATTTCATCTTTATGTGACTATGTGAATCGTTTATCTTGTTATGCATATGGCTATGTTGTCGTGAACATTGACTATACACGACACAAGTCCCCTTGTTGTCGGGTGTCGTCATGACACGCTTGTCATCATTTTATTATTGCATCTCTATCGCTTACCATGTGTTATGACGATTCCCGTCTCGTCGCAACCCCGTGTTTCCGCTCTTAGCGGGGGTGTGACAATACATATTGTAAACTTTTTAGTTTCCTCCAAGCGTAGTTTCTAGATTGCAACCATGATCTTAGAGCTGGAATACTCATATCTTCTGGATTAGGATGGTGCAACTCAGAGCTAGATAGTTCTTCTACATTGATCACTTCTTTTTCTCTTGTGCATTCACCATGCTCAATAACAATCTCATTTGGATCTACTGGTGCAACTGATTCTACATAAAACATTTCTCATATTCATCGTTAATCTGAGAAACAGTTAGTCCGTCCAAATATACACGATTGTATTTCATCTTCACAAATAACTATATCTTTCGTCAAAGTCTTGTGGTCATCTTGTTCATGAGTTTGTTCTTGTGAAGTGAAATGTGATACAAATTGAGCTTCGTCAATATCTTCATCATCTAGAACTTCATCATACCAATCATCATTGTATACTTCCTCAATAACTTCTAAAGCCTCAATCTGTTTTTGTACATTCTGTTCTTCAACAGTTTCTTCAGTTCTTTGCATCTTAAAAGATGATTCAGTTAGAATTGTATCTTCTACTTCATCTACTTTTCTTTTACTTTTATCTGCTCAAGATTTTCATCAGCATTTATGTCAGTACTTATCACTTGTACTGGTGAGATAGCTTCTGGGCTTCTTTTTCTTTTAGCAAAACATCTTTAAGATTTTTATTTTCTTCAGTTAGTTTCTTGAACTTCTCCTCATGAATGTCGTAGTCTTGATCGTAACTTATAAATTCTTGATTACATCTTCTTTATCTTTAGCAAACCTCACAATTTTTTCATCTTTTGACACATTTTCTTCAGTCAACTTTAAGTTTTCATCCTTAAGCTTTTGAATTTCTTTTTCAAGAGATGTTTATCTCTTTCATCCTTTCATTCTCCAATTTCAACTTTTCACGCTCTTTCTCTTTACTCAGATTTTCTCCTTTCAATCTTTCCTTCTCATTAATGTCCACTATCTCCTCTGTTTGTATAGACACATTGTGTATCATACTCATAGGAATTTCTTCTACTCCTTCGTTAACATCAACTTCAAATACTGGATTGTATAATATATCATTCATAAAATCAGAATCAAAGGTTTAACTTTGTGAATCTATTTCATGTACAGCTTCCTTATGAATGTCATCAACATTTCCTTCTGAAAGGATCGGGATCTAGTTTGATCAATTAGATTAAGATTTGCAGTGGAATAGCACAAGAATTAGACGAAATTTAAGCAAGAATAATATGAATATTCAATGAAACAGTGACGGTTATAGAGAGAGAAAGTTTTCTGCAAAGAGAATGTTTTCATTCACGCACACGCTTCGGTTACAATGAAATTAGGTCAACATTCCTTTTATAAAGGAATGTGACATTCGCTGACATCACTTGATAGTGACAGCTAACTGCTTTATACAAACAACTGAAAGTAAACTAAACTACTAAAGATGTCCACAACAACTGAGGACACCTTCACAAAAAGCAAAGTACAAGCTAACATTACAACTACTGAAGTTATAACATCTGAAGTGTAAGAACTTTAGATGTTTTACATAATATAAAACTACTGATTACAAACTACTGAAAAGTAAACCATCACAACTACTGAAGAGAACTACTTCAGCTGTTGTGACAACTTCTGAGAACTTGGTCTTCAGACTTTGTCTTCAACAGTTGTCTTCAGACTTTGTCTTCAGCTGTTGTCTTCAAACTTTGTGTTCAGTGTTTTTCAGACTTTATCTTTAGACTTTGTCTTCAGACTTTGTCTTCAATAGTTGTCTTCAGACTTTGTCTTCAGCTGTTGTAGACCACTTCAGTTTTTTTGATGTCTGTGGCACTTAAAGGTTTTTCTGATCTGGCTCATTGGTTTTTGGTCCAACAAACTCGCCTTGAACCATGCAGCCAAAACCTTTAAGATTATTGAGTCCCACTTATTGGCAGAAACATTTTCTGGATCAGCTCAGAAATCTTCAAATTAAGCTCAGGCGAGGGAAGAGGTTTCAGAAAGTTTGATTGGCAAAGGATGAATGGGAACTCTGTCTTGGGGAATTGGACACAGAGCTGTTACCCCATCCATGAGACCTACTTCCCAATGATGATTCTGTAAGACTCTCTGACACAGGCCTCAGGGAATACAACTTGTTCTTCTATTGTGAGTTCTTGAGCTTCAGTTTCAAAGAAGAACTCAGGCCCACAGTACTCTGATAAGTACTTAACATTCTTTCCATTCTTCAGCCCCATAGTAGTAATTTCTCTGTATGCAAACTCATCAGGATGAGTGCCTTCAAGCAACAACTGGAGCTCATTTCTTCTTATTTCTTTAAGCTTCTTGTAGATCAACCCCTTCTTTACCATTATGTTTTCTAGTAAAGTTTGTGGAGTCATCTTAGACTTTTATGCTCTCTTGAAGTCATCAAGGATTTCCTAGGGTGACACTACAATGGCCAGCATTATCACAGCATCTACAATCTTCTTTACTTGGCCATTGTATCTACTTGGAATCTTCTTTTTATGAATTCTGTCACTTACTCTGGGTTCAGGCCAAATTCTCACTCTCTCTTTCTGATATTGAAATATGAATCTAAGAGCATACAACCTCTGAGCATGTTTCTTCATAGCTTGTATGGATGAAGACTTAGGAAACTCTTTATCAATCATCCGTAACAGCTGCTCATCATGTTGTTTGTACTGTTCTTCTTCTTCAAGTTTGACGTTTACCATTTGCCTTTGGATGTCAGGTGTGATTGTTGTTGGTTGACTTCTGGGCTCAAGCATCTTTATTTTAAGAGCAGCAGAGATTGGCAGACTATCATCCTCATCATCTTCTTCTTCTTCTTCCATCCTCAACACCCTTCTCTTCCTCTTGGGTGCATCATTGATAGTGGTTTGAGTAGGTTTCTTGGGTAAAGGAGTTGGTTTTGAGGGTTGTGATGTTGGTTGTTTTGGTGTAGGAGATTGTGCACGCGGTCTAGCATCTTGGTTGTGAGTGAAGCTTTGGATAACTTTGCCTTATCAGACCTTTTCCCTGCACCAGCTTCATCAAGAGCTTCTATGATCAATCCTTTGTTGAATACTTCAGAAGAACAGATTCTGGTGGTTATCTCCAAAATATATCTCTGGACCATGACTTCACTTCAATGATTGATCTTCCCAAATGCTTTGATATGAATCTTGTCATAGCTTCCAGCCTTTCCCTTTCTTTCTCACTCCACTTGCCCATCTATGTTCAATCTCTTGAATCTCTAGCCTTCTAATTTCAGAGTCAAGTTTGGTTGTGTCAAAACCTTCTCTGAAGAGTTATCAATGATCTTATCCATAGATCTGCTATGTTGCTCATCAGTTTCTTTGATGAGGTCTTCTAACTTTTTCTCATCTTCAGTCTGTTCAGCACTCTTCTTTCTCTTTTAGGTGATCATCTCCTTTTCTTTCTTCTCTTTTTTCTACTTCCTCTTCAACTCTCTTTCTTTTTCTGCTTTCACTGACTTAGACTCCCCCTTTTGGTTGCATTGGGTTCAGGGTTTGAATGTCAGAAAGTCTCTTAGAAACAGCACTATCAACTAAGGTTTTAAGATTTGAGGAAGGCCTCTCATCAATGGCTTGATGCATAATGTTTGTGATATGGAAGTGATGAGAGGTAAGGAGGATTGAAAGGCAGTACCATTTGCTCAGAGGGGTTCTGTCCCTGAGAAATGGTGCGTGAATCAGAGGCTGGTGGCATTGTTGTTGGGAGTGGCAGTGTTTGGGAGAGCGTCAGAAGAAACTGCCATCTGTGGGTGAATTTGGGCAGATGGACTTGATTCTTGTGACATATTGGCCAAGCAGTTCTTGTAGTCTGCATACCTCAGTCTCAAGAATGGTGTTGTGGGCTAGAACATCAAAGAAAAAGCCCAGGTCATCATCAGTCTTTACTGAATCATCTGACCTCCTGATTAAATCAGGATGAACATGTGCTGAGTGTAGATCAGTATTCACATGTGCCCCTATTCTTGGAACTGGGGACTTCCTGCCTCAGGATTATGTCCTTCATAGGCAGTTGCCTCTGGTGAGGACTTAGAAATGGTACCGCCTCATCTAGTCATGTGCTGAAACAGGAGAAGAGGCAACCTCACCAGATGTTCGAATCTCCTCCTCTACACAGGGATTCGAACTATGTAATCCTGTACTATGGGTTATCAGCCACACATTATAATCCCCTCCCTCAACAGTTGAGGTTTTCCCAGTGGTAATATGTTTCTAGGAGTGTTAGAGGAATGTAGTTGAGTCACCACTTATGCAATAACCATAGTTAGGCTTGTAGGGGTGGCTTCAGTGGGAGATAAGTGTGAAGAGGATTGCACCTGGGGTGAATGGTGCTCTTCAATGGCAATCTTCTCAAGTGAGAGAGATTCCAGTAATGTGGTTTTCCCCATTTTTGGTTGCATCAGGATCCTGTTGAGAGGATACCTGAGCGGTTTCAGCTGGTAGAGTCTTGGGAACTACAGGGGGATTACTACCGATAGTTTCATCCTGCCTTTGTGTTCTAGGGGCATCATCAGGGGACTCAACTCCCTGTGTAGCGTTTTTGGTTGTTTGGATTGTGGTTTGGAGGGGACTTTGATCTAGAGGATGAAGCTGTGGGTTCCTTCTGCTTGGGTTTAGCAGTTTGGCAGCCTCTTTGAGTTGTGGGTCAGAGTTGTGCCTGGAGTATACCTCTGGCAAAACTACCACAACAGGGACTCAAAGAAAGCATGGAGTATACCTCTGGATTTTAATTAATTTATGAGTATGGACATAAGAAACCTTGGATATAATATCCATCTGTTAGCCACAGGTTTCATTGCCAGATCCTTTAATTCCAAAAATATAATTTCAGAAAAATTTAAGCTTTTGCGTTCAAGGATAGAATACAATACCTGCTGCCACCTGGATGACATTTGATCCCATGAAGAGGATTTAGGGGCAAGGTAGACATTGATCATGTGAAAGATTAGGCATTCAGCATCATGGAAGTGCTTCTTCAGAATGGTTGTAGCACTTAGGTCGCCCTCATATCCATGGTTGATGAATGATAGATCAGTGGTGCCCTTATGGTATTTGGTGACAAAGGTGGCATCATTCAGATCTAGGGTTTGGTGAATGATAGCAGGAGTGACGACCACCTTCTTCTGGTTTACAAACGACTGGAGAGTGATCGCGACATCATTCTCACCAGTATGAACAGTTACATTTGTCTAGAATTAGCAAAGGGTATCAAGATAGATGGTTGGATTCAAAAGAAAAGAAGTTTGATATGGGGAATCAAGCATCAGATCAATGGCAGCAAAAATTAGTCGAAAAGGTCATTTTATAAAGTAGGCAACAGAGTTGTGTCGTGGTTTGATTTGCATGGTCGCCATTAATGGAAGATGAACGTTCGGAAAACAACTTATGAAAAGTTTGAAGTTAGGGTTAGGTATTTATAGGTTATGAAACGCTGAAAGAACAACTGAAAGCTTTGGTGTTAGTCATCAGTTGTTAGAAAACTACTGAAGACATGTTTTTAACTTTCAGATGTTATAAACAACTGAAGAGTTGGTGTTAGTCATCACTAGTTAGAAACTATAGAAGACTTGGTTTTGGCTTCAGTTGTTTTGAAATGAAACAGCAGTTGTTTGAAACAAGTGAAGAGTAAAGTTGCTCATCAGTTGTTGTCGTCAATTCACAGATCTCAGTTGTTTCATTTGACCTTAACACTTACTCAGCAGATTATCTGATTTTCAGATGTTTCATTGGTCATCAGTACTTATCTGTTAGAACAGACATCAGTAGTTGTAACCACATCAGTAGTTGTAACTACATCAGTACTTTTCAACAAATAAAGTACTTTAGTACTTTTAAGTAATTTAGTCCTCAGTAGTTATGAAAACTACTGAAGATAAATAACTTATTAGTACTTATTTTTGACAGCTGTATACAAATGCTCATCAGTACTTGTGAACTCAGATCATCAGTAGTTGTCAAATCATTCAAGCTGCAGCATACCAAGCCTTAGCACTAGATTTTGGAAAGTTGTACTGTCCAAAGGCTTAGTAAATATATCTGCAAGCTCATCAGCACTAGGAACAAACTTTGGATCAATCAGACCTTTTTCATAACAATCCCTGATAAAATGATGTCTGATCTCAATATGTTTGGTCCTAGAATGCTGGACAGGATCCTTAACAATACAAAGAGCTGAAGCACTGTCCATTAAAAAAGGAGTCTTAGTCTCTTAATGTCATAATCCAGTAATTGATTCTGAAGCCAAGTACCTAAGATGTACAACTTGCGCAGCAATGTACTCTGCTTCAGCAGTGGATGTAGCAACTGAAGTTTGTTTCTTACTCTGCCAAGAAACTAAACAATTGCCTAGAAATTGGCATCCACCAGAGGTTGATTTTTCTGGTTAATTTACACCTTGCATAGTCACTGTCAGAGAAAGGAAATATTTGCAAGAGTGCCCAGTGGAATACCAAAGTCCTAGAGATTGAGTTCCTTGCAAATATCTAAAGATCTTTTTGACTGCAATCATATGGGATACTTTAGGTGCATCCTGAAATCAAGCACAGACACAAGTTGCAAACATAATGTCTGGTCTAGAAGCTGTAAGGTACATTAAGGAACCAATCATACATCTATAAAGAGTTTCATCAACTGCTTTACCTTTCTGATCAGTATCCAGTTGTGTGGTGCTGCACATGTGAGTAGTCCAGGGCTTATAGTTTTGTAAATCAAACTTTTTCAACAAATCCTTTGTATATTTTGACTAATGAATGAAAGTTACATGAGCCATTTGTTTGATTTGCAAACCCAGAAAGAACTGTAATTCTCCCATGGCACTCATTTCAAACTTTTGTTGCATCAACTTAGTAAAGGCATCACACAACTGTGGATCAGAGGATGCAAAAATAATATCATCTATATAAATTTGAACAAGGAGCTTATGCATGCCTACTTTCTTAGTGAACAAAGTGTTGGTACATATATGTCCCTAGATCATTTTATGAATGTAATAGATCTTGTTTGTCTAATTCTGATGTAATGACTGATGCTTAGAAAGTCAAGTATAATGCAGAGATGAGAGTTTATGCATTGATTACTCAGTCTATTCCTAAAGATATTTTCCACCGGTACTCGGAGAATAAACAGGCCAAGAAATTGTGGGATGAGCTGGAAAAGAGATACGACGGAATGCTTCGCAGAAGGCAATTAAAGCTAAGGAATTGAAGAAAGAAATTGACAACTTCTCATCGATGGGGAACGAGAGTTTGGACGATGTGATTGATATATTCTACATCTCATGAGTGAAATGCATACACATGGTGTTACTACTACCATGGAAGAAAAGGTGTCAAATTTTGCAGATGGTTTGCTGGAAAAGTGGGCTTCATTTGTGTCAAATCTGAGACAGAATGAGATGCTGGAAAAGTTGGATATCAATGACTTCATTCTAAAGCTGCGAGAAGAAGCACTTAGGATGAAGTACAGAGCTCAGAAGTCGTTGTACACTCAGAATCCAGCTTTGTACAATGCCACGCCACAAGCCAAGACGTCTGGAGCACCTCTTCAGACTGCATTTGTGTCTAGCTCATCGGGTCCTTCACAAGCTTCTCCTTCAAGTTCAGAAACTTCAGGGTCCTCTTATACCCAGTACATTGGAACTGAAGCAAATGCTACTAGACTAAAGACTGAGAATCTCGATAATGTGTCTGTGGAAGTAGCTCAAGAGCACATGGATCTTTTGGTAGCAGTGGTTCAGTCTTATGATGGACTGGTTGCTGGGATGATTGGAAACTGCCATCTGGCAGATGAGGACTATGAGCAGGTGGATGAATTGGAGCTGGAAAGAATGGATATTATGTGGGCCTTAGCTAGTGCTGTCCGGAGGGCAAAGAAGTTTGTGAAAAAGACCAGAAAAACTTCGTTGCTACTAAGGATACCACATTTGGCTTTGACAAAAGTAAAGTGACCTGTTTTAACTGTGGAGAATAGGGGCAGTTCAAGAGAGAATGTGTGAAGCCAAAGGTGACTGGGAACGGGAACCCATTCTCATCCTTCACTCGTCAAGACAAGCAAGCCAGCAGCTCTACTTCATCAAGCAAGGATCCAAAAGCCTTGACTGCTCATGATGATGAAGGACGGGATGGAGCTTTCGGTTTGTCTGTCCAGGGGAATCAAATATTGCAAGTGTAGAAGATTTGGATGATGATTCCGCGAGTGAGGGAGATATTGCAGTTGAGATAGCAATGTCAAATATTGAAGAGACAACAGCAAAGAAAGAATCACCAAAACCAGAGACATCTGATGCTGCGATGATGGCTAACTCTACTGAATCTCCTCAGGTAAGTACAACTGACAAATTGTTTAAATAGCATGCTTGTTCTGAATGTGGTACTTTTAGAGATAGCATAGATGAGAAATTTGCTAGGTTATTAGATCATAATAATAACTTAGTGAAAGAATTGCAACTATGCACTGAGGCTAATAGAGTTTTAAAACAAAATGAGCATAGTTACAAAGAAAAGATAGACCTTTTGACTAAACAGCTTAGGGAAACTGAAGTAGTTGCATTTAACCAAGCTAATGATATTAGGTACTATCCTAACACCCTTGAAGACACTAAGAAACAAAAGGCGGTTTTAGAAGTAGAAGTAAACTCATTAAGCAAAAACTGCACAGCTGGACAAGTTCATCACATATTGTCCAGCACTTAGTAAGAGAAAGAAACAACGGGAGGGTTTGGGTTATAAAGTGGTTCCACTACCACCTGAGACCTTGATGAACACGAAGAGTAGACCAATAAATAACAACCCCATCAAGGATCATGTGGTATCTACCCCTCTTGTTAGTGATCCAGATACCTCATGTTCATCAATTGAATCTGGAACAAAACAGAAGGAGGCCACTTCAAAGGCAAAGAGTAAAATGCCTTGCGTTAATCTGGAAAAAGAATTTGAAAAGGTTAATATAAAGTCCGGGTCAAACAAAGTCAAATCTCAATCTAAAAGAACGGCTAATGCTTATCTTTCACAAGCTTCATGTCAAAAACCAGTTAACCAAAAGGAAAAAGATGTTACAAATGTTGAGACAATTAATTTTGTTCAACAGAAGAAAACATCAAAAGACACAGAGTTAAAACCCAAACTAAGTGATGTTACTAGGGTGTCACACACATCTCCA
This sequence comes from Flaveria trinervia, assembly GCA_025506515.1. Taxonomy (NCBI): domain Eukaryota; kingdom Viridiplantae; phylum Streptophyta; class Magnoliopsida; order Asterales; family Asteraceae; genus Flaveria; species Flaveria trinervia. The sequence continues at coordinate 148,867 of JACCIX010000717.1, forward strand.
CAAAGAAAGTTTAATCATAAATTTCATAGCAGGTCGTGCTACAACTGTGGAGAGTGTGGACACATTGCTTCTTTTGTCCTTACTATCAGACACCTAGGAAGAAGATTGCATTTCAGAATTCAAAACCTAGGTCTTATAAGAGGAGTTCTTTAACTCCACCTAGAAGAACTAGCGAACCTAATGTTCAATCCGTCAGCCAGTCGAATGTTTATCTCAAACAGGCATTGCACAAATCTGGATTATGGAAAGAAAAGTCATCCTCTGTGTCTGGTAATGATGACAAGAAGGAACCTGAGCCACCCTCACACTTTAAAGGTCAATGGGTGAAAATCATGATGTGTGATGCCTCTGGGAAACCCAAGCCAGTAAAGGCTTGGGTTCCTAACCTAAACTAACGGTTTTACTTGGTATGTGCAGGGTGTTCACTACACTGCTGAAACCAACACGTGGATTGTAGACAGCGGAGCATCCAGGCACATGATAGGAAACATGGCTCTTTTATCAAACGTAAAGCAAATAAAAGGAGGGCATGTTTCATTTGCGGGAAACAAGGGAGGCTATATCACAACTCAGGGAGAAGTTGGAAATCAGAAAGTTAAGTTTGATAGGGTGAACTACGTCCAGTAACTTCAAAAGAACTTACTTTCTGTCTCCCAAATCTGTGATAAAGGTTTTAAAGTCATATTCAACAACAAGAAGTGTTACATCCTAAGGAAAGATTACGTGATTCCGGAGGACCAAGTGCTGATGACAGCTTCAAGATATAAAGACCTTTATGTTTTGGATCTCTCAACAGCTTCTACAACGGATCATGAAGTTCAGTGCTTTCTATCAAAAGCCACTGAGAAGGACTCCAAATCCTGGCATAGGAGAATGGGTCATATCAATCAACGGAAGATGAATCACTTGATCCAGAAGGATCTTGTGAGAGGAGTAATGTGAAGAATTTCAAACTTCCTGATTTTTGTGTTGCATGCAAAAAGGGCAAACAGACGAAGAAATCTCATAAGGAAAAGCAGTTCATTCTATAGAACTTCCTCTTGAGCTTCTTCACATGGATCTGTTTGGTCAGTCAGTACTAGAAGCATCGCAGGCGACTTGTATTGCTATGTAGTTACTGATGACTACTCAAGGTTCTCTTGGGCAATGTCTCTGAAATCCAAATCAGAAACATTTGAATCCTTCAAGGAATTGGTAACTACACTGGAATCCTATACAAGCTGAAGGTAAGATAGGTGTGATCAGACAATGGAACCGAGTTCAAGAATCAATGGATAGAGGCTTATTGCAAGGAAAAGGGAATTGTGCATCAATTCACTTCTGCATACACACCTCAGATGAATGGTGTTACTGAGAGAAAGAACAGAAGCTTGATAGAGACAACACGGACAATGCTGGCAGACTCGAAACTGCCTATTCAATTCTGGAATGAGGCAATGGCTAATGCGTGTTATACACTGAATCGAGTTCTTATAGTCAAGCGCCATGGAAAGACATGTTACGAGCTACTACAACAACGTAAACCGAATCTGGAGTATCTCGAACCATTTGGCGCACCGTGTACACTTCTGAAGAAGACTCAAGAAGGTAAATTTAGCGAGAAGGCTGATGAAGGAATCTTCCTAGGATACAACATACCGGAGAAGAGAGTTTACAACAACTCAACACGTCTAGTAGAAGTGTGGTGTAATGTTGATGTTCAGAGATATACCACACCACCTACAAGCAAAGGACCTGCCTACTTTTTCGACTATGATGGATTCTCTATGTTCTTTAGCATCCCTATCTATCCTTCTGATGATTAGTTGGCTACTCGGATGATGAATGATATCTTGAATACACCAACTCTGATTCAACATCATCGACTTCAATGGGAGAATCATTAACTCAGTCAGGGAATGTAGTCGACGATAGTGACTCCTCCTCTGAAGATGAGGCTGAAAAAGATGACCAGAACAGTCAGGAGCAACAGGTTTCAGTTCCTGAAAGTCCACAAGCATCTAACGGTGATGCACCTTCGACTTCGAAACCTCAAACTCCTTCTACCTCATATGCAGAACCAAATGTTCATAATCTTGGCTTTGAGGTAAGTGTTCCTACTACTTCCGGATCATGTCTAAATGTCTATCATCCCTTGGACAATGTCATTGGGGATGTCAGATCAGGAGTACAAACCCGAAATCAGTTGTACTCAGTGATTATGCCTTTGTTATGGAAAAGGGTTACATTCATGATGGTGCTTATCGGTGTTTTGTCTCGCAGTTTGAGCCAAAATACGTAAGTGATGCATTAAACGATGAGGCATGGGTGAGTGCCATGCAAGAAGAACTTCTTCAATTCAAGAAGTTAGGAGTATGGACTCTGGTAGATAGACCTAAAGGTGCTAATGTCATTGGCACCAAATGGGTCTTGAATGCAAGAAGGATGACCAAGGGGTCATTATTAAGAACAAGGCTCGACTGGTTGTTCAAGGATTCACCAAGTCGAGGGGATTGACTACAATGAAGTGTTTGCACCAGTGGCATGGATGGAAGCCATCCGTATCTTCCTTGCCTATGCATCATATATGAAGATTAAAGTCTATCAATTATATGTGAAGAGTGCATTCCTTCATGGGGAAATTCGAGAGACGGTGTATGTCAGTAAACCTGAGGGGTTTGAAGATCCTTATCATTGGGACAGAGTTTACAAACTCGACAAGGCCTTATACGGGCTTCATCAAGCTCCTAGGGCCTGGTATGAGAAACTCTCAACTCATCTTATGAAACACGGCTTTCGCAAGGGAGTTATTGACTGCACACTGTTCATCAAAGAAAAAGATGGAGACCTACTGCTAGTACAAATCTATGTCGATGACATAATCTTCGGTTCAAAGAACGAAGAATTATGCAAAGAGTTTGAAGCAGTTATGAAGAAAGAGTTTGAAATGTGTGCTATGGGCGAGATGAAATTCTTTCTTAGGTTACAGGTGGATCAGACACCAAATGGGATCTTTCTACATCAGATCAAGTTTGTGGGAGACATTCTCAGTCGGCTTGACATGGAGCATGCTTCTGTAGCTGGGACTCCACTTGCTACAAATCATAATATAGCACCTGATGATAATGGAGATCTGGTAGATGCCACAATGTACCGAGGAATGATTGGATCCCTCATGTATCTCACTACCTCAACACCTGATATCATGTATGCTACATGTTTATGTTCTAGATATCAGGCTAAGCCTAAGGTTAACCATGTGATCAGGGTCAAAAGGATATTTCGTTATCTGAAGGGTACACCCACACTTGGGTTGTGGTATCCTCATGATGATGACTTTGAGCTCATGGAGTATAGTGACTCGGATTACGGGGGATGCAAGGTAAACTACAAGTCTACATCAGGAGGGTGTCAATTCTTTTGGAGGAGATTAGTTACCTGGCAGTGTAAGAAGCAGACCTTGGTTGCATTGTCAACCTATGAAGCCGAATACGTTGCTGCTGCAAGTTGCTGTTCACAAATCATCTGGATTCAACAGCAAATGTGGGATTGCTGTTTAAAGTTTTCTTTTACTCCTATCTTTGTTGATAACTCTGCTGCAATTGCAGTAACTAAAAATCCGGTACAACATCCAAAGACCAAACACATCGGTATTAAACAGCATTTCATAAGAGACTGTTTTGAAAAGAACTTAATAGATGTGGTAAAAATTAATACTGATTTTCAATGCGCTGACCTCTATACAAAAGCCTTTGATAAACCACGTTTTCTATATTTGTTAGAGGTCAACGGTGTTAAAAAGAAAAGTGATGTTATTCCTGATGATGATCATGTGTAGTCCGATGCATTGTAGTTAAATTTTTTTTCATTTTTCCGTATTGATTTTATTCTGTTTAAATTAAATTCATGTTATTTAGCTATATCTTAAAATCCTAAAATAATTCAATCCAGTATGATTTTAGAATTTTAGGGGGAGAGTAGGTCAGCTAGTAACATTATTAAAAAAACGAGGGAGAAGGAGTAGACAGCTGATATAAGTAGATCGTATCTGTGATACGGATTCTAACCTTTGGACAATGATAGTACACAGGAACAAATCAAAAGGGACATTAAAATTTAATTTAGAAAAGATGCAAAATTCAAAGTATAAGTCTATGTAGTCTAAGCCATATAAAAGGGAAGATGATAGAAAAACTGGTAACTACTAAGGTAACACAAGAAAGTAGACCTAGAGGTTGCTAGACCACAAATGATATATCGGTAGATTCAACACAATGGATGAGTAGACCTGACTCGTGATTTTAAGATCAAACTAAGTTGTTCAACTGACTGTGAGCTGCCATCTTATCACTGGTTAACACAATCAACAATATTCCAATAAGGGGTAATGAGCATATAAACGCCACAAATGTGTGCAGATGACCAAAATTAGACCAAAGCATGAAAAAATGAAAGACAAATGCAATCAAGCTAATGACATATGTTGTTGGTGCATTCTGTACAAAAGAAAATTTAGCTGCTTTAACAAGAAGATAGGTTGTGTGCCTCTCTGCTGTGCGATGACACTGACCTGAGGATAAGCATAACCTAGATATTCTAGACTTCATTGTTGTTTGCCGCCTCTTTGCTGTGCGATGGCACTGACCTGAGGATTGGCTTCTCTGTGAAAGCTCTAAGAATAGTCTCTTCTTGTAAAAATACCCGTAGACCGCTCAAAAGCTCCTGAGGAATGTTGATTACCATATAAGTGTGGGATCCACAAATGTTAGTTGAAATAATTAAACCAAAACTATCACCAGTTTGTGTCTAAAGTCTGTGTATGAATTTAAGAGGAAAAATATATTGACAATCATTGTGGCTGCAATTCTTGAAAGTTAAAATCAATGTGGGAATCTAATAGTACCAGTGCGATTTCCTAAAATTGCTATAGAGTCTGGATGAAAACCAAGAAGTGAGCATCAAAAGGTTTCGATAACTAGCCCAAATGATTTGACTTGCGTGTATGATTCCAAAATTGAATTGGTCCAGGTGTGGTCAAACTTAATTGAAGTTGCCTATTCTGGAACCAAATACTGTAGATGTCTATCTTAGGATTTATCTCTCACAAAAAGTCAAAAACAAGTGTTTACTGTTGTATTTAGTTTAAGTTTCTAGTTAGTTAGTCATTTTAGTTTGTTTGTTCGTTGGACTATATCATGAAAATCAGTATGGGATTTACTCACTTAAAAGGATCATGTCTGAGATGATCAAATGATTATAATGTTTATACAATAGTTTAAAAAGGGTTTAAATGTAAAATGGTAAGAAATGCAGAAAATTTCATAAGTATGACCCATTCGCACGAATGGACCTTTAGTATGGACTTATCATACGAATGGGAGCCATTCGTACGAATGGACCATAAGTATGGACGATTCAACCGAATGACCATACGATTGACCCAGTCGGCTGTTTAAGAGTGAACGAACGGGTAAGTCGCATGACTGAACTCCAGTCGGACGGCTGAATGAGACGACTGAATGGGGTGACTGAATCAATCGCACGAGTGAGGCACATTCGCCTGAATGAAACATGCGTATGAGCCCAGTCATACGATTGAATTTTGGGTTAGTATAAATAGAGAGTGAGTCAGTCGCAGAAACTCACCACTCTCAAATTTACCCTAAATCGCATGACTAACGTTACGCTGCCCAAATTTCGTTTGATCACTATAAACCCTCGATTCTCACAAACTGACAATTTGCATTGACTCTACAGGTAATTTGTAGTGCAGAAACATTATCAAATCATTCAATTTGACTCTAAATCTGGAAAATCGGATTCGTTAAAAAAACCGTGTCTTGTGTGGCAAAATAACCTAACTAAACGACGTAAACAAATGAAATTAAAGGTTTTAGGTGTTAAACGAATGAATTACGAGTCTAAGGAACCAGAACACGAAGCTTAAAACTCAAAATTAGTGAAATATTGAATTTGAATTGAACGGACAGAAAGACATGCGAATGGACAGGTTGATGTGCTTCAGTCGCACGACTGAAGAGTGCGAATAGTGTAACCGCACGACTGAACTATGAGTATGAGTCCAGATGCACGACTGGTGTAACCGCATGAGGCTACATACGCATGAGTCCAGTCGCAAACTCAGTAGTACGTATGGAGTCATTCGCACGACTGAATCCCAATCGCACACCTCATTCACATGACAAAAAATATTTATATTCAAGTCGAGTGTTTCATGACATTCTTAACCAATGGGTACTAATGTTTACTTTCCTTGTGTAACAGATGGCCAGCCGTTGGACTATGAGTATGAAGCACAATATTTGTGCTCATCTGGATCTCACATCCAGAAATGCTTCAGACTTCTCGGGCATTATAATCTTCCTTAGGAGATCGAGGATTGCATACGCTATATCTGCTCCATGTACACCTTATCGGTATATTTAGTAGGCCTTCTAGGAAGGTGCAGTTGTTGATCGATCCTCGGAGCCTCACTGTATCAGAGGTACTATCTTTGGAGAGGCTATAGCTATCACAGTGGAGGATCTAAGGACCGTGTTACAGTTGGGGGACGATGCTGACTGTCCTACTAAATTACACCCCCTTACTGTGAGAGGATGTTTTCTTCAAGCCAATTATGCTGGGGACATCAATGCTGGGGTGCTCAACAAGAATGACCTCTGTCCCCAGCTCAAGTACCTTGCTCACGTATTGCTGAAATGCATAGCATCAAAAAAGGGAGGCTTTGATGAGTTGTCTGACCAGATCCAGAACGCTTTTGTTAGGATGATCTTCACCTACTTGGTGGAGAACATTGAGGGGAAAGGGAAGGAGGGATTTTGCATTTACCCCCGATTTATGCAAATGATCATAGACCAGAAGCTCCCCTCCCTGCCAAAGGAGAAGGATGATGCTGTAGTGCTTGAGGTGATGGATGATACCACCTTGGGCGGATGAAGGTATACAGGGGAAAGCAGGTGAAACCCCCTGTCAGGAGATTGTTTGGGCATCTGGCCCGTGAAAACTATATGGTGCTAGCTAGGAGGAAGTGGCGCCACGACGACAGTGATTCTGATGTTGAGCAGATTGCTCTACCCGCCGATGACTTTGATGATGATGACGGTGGGGATGCTGGAGATGACATGCCCATCCCACCGAGGGGCGCAACTACAGAAGTTATACCTCCAGTATCTGCCCCCATGGGAGACATAGCTGAGTCAGCCGTGTTCCACCAGGACTTTATACCTGGTGAGGAGGAAGAAGAGTCAGACGAGGAGCCATTGACTAGGACTGTGGGAAGAAAGGTTGTTCCCACAGAGTATGGATTCCTGGCGGTTGGTGAACGCCCTAGGGATTCGGGAGAAATGACTGCAGATCCCAGCTATGCTCCTGATTCTACTAGCCGTGTTCTAGGGAGAGCATCCACCTCGACTGGATCGAGGAAGAAACGGATGGCTCAGCCCCACGGCCAAAAGAAGGAGAAAAGAAGACTGACCTTCCTCTCAACCACAACCACTACATCTACCATCACCACTACCCCTTCTACAGCCACACCATCCACCACCACAGCCACCATAACAACCACGACCACACCTCCCACCACTGAACATATGCCAACCACCACCATATCATTCACTCCTACATCACCTCCACTATCTCACAGACTCAACCCCATTTTCACCATAGCCACCACCACCACTACTAGCCACCAAGCAGGACCCTCATATCATCCCACACATGTATATGGATCTCAACTACCTTAATTTGGGGTAGAGGACTAGCTTTCAGCGCTAAACCGTATGGTGATGCGACTGTTAGGTGCTGATGAAGAGAAGACTGCGCAGATCCGACAGCTTGCAGATCTCACAACTGCGCAGACACACCAGATCTCGGAGCAGGCTCGGCTGATCGAGGAGTAGGCCCAACAAATGGCTGCTCAGAGCCACGAGATCGCCCAACTCCAAGAGCATAGAGTCAATTCTGCTAAGAAGATTGAGGAGTTGGAGAATGCTAAGAAGACCATCATACTCAAACTTAAGAGATCTAATGATGAGCCTCTGAAGATTAAAGAGGGAGATGGTGATGATGGTGATGATGATGATGAAGATGATGATGATGAGACTGAGGATGATAAGGGGATTGAGGACGAGAGGACAGAGGAGAGGAATGAGGATGATGATGAAAAAGGAGGCGATCCAGCTGCATCTACCTCTGCTCAAGGTCAAGAAAGGAGGTCTAAGAAGAATCAAGACCAACAAGCTTCCCCCTCTGCTCCACCAAGTGATGACCTAGTAATCCAAGACAAAAGTAATAATTAGATGTCTATGTATTTGTTTACTTTTGTATTTGAATCATGTATTTAAACTTATGTATTTAATGGTTATGTTAAGATTAATGCTTTTCTGTTTTGATTATTAGCTAATGGTTGATGTACTACATGTTTTTATCAAACAGATCCAAACTATCAGAGGGATGAGTTCAATGTTGCTCCCATTCAGTAGACCAAGACTCAGCTAACTATGATTCTTATCTGCAAGGGATCGTCAGAAGGTCGGTAAGTTATACCCCTGAAGAAGGGGAAATAATTAACGATCTATCAAATGAGCAACTAGCTGAGATCTTCAAGCTAAATCCCGATGAGATTGTAAAGGATGCTCGAACGTGCGACTCGAGAAGTGACGAAGAGCTCAACGACGTTGATGAAATAGAGATAGAAGATGTCACTGCAGAGCACTACCCTCAGTATGCTGACAATGAGGGAAATGTGGTCCCCAATCTGGGTGAATCCCTTGTCAGTGATATCTTTGAGGTGTTAGATAAAATGGAGCAGGAGTCTGAGAAGACAGAAGAAACGGCCCAAGCCTCAAATGATGATGTTGATATTCGAAAGGCTGAGTGGGCTGCATGTTTTGAAGAAGTTATAGCCCAACGAGCTGCACCTAAACATGACGCCTACACCAAACTCTACAGAGTCAAGAAGCATCATAAGGTGTCAGGCAGGATTATAGCATGGGCATATTTTGATGACCTTAACGTTTATGCAGTTAAGAGGGAGAAGGGCATAGAGTATTTTAGATTTCCACATTATCTAAAGACTCTACCAGGTTTTGAGCTCAACCAGCTGGCAAAACTGAAGCTGTTGTATGCTGACACGAGAAAGATGTCAGGCTGGTTTGAGGCTGCCCTAAGAAAGGAGTACCACACCAGGGGGTTAACTTCAGAACTAAATAGCCTACAAGATACATTAGAAGATCTGAAGTTGATGCCATTACTGGAAAGCCAAAGATAGTGTTGAAGTGGAGTCCTCCACGCACGATGTCAAGAATCCCACTCAGGGAAATGCCACAGGACTTCACTCCACACTTTCAGTGGTGGTACTACGATTGGAGGACAGGAGAAGCGGTCATAGTCCTAAACAAAGAGGGCCAAATAGATACCATCAGGGTATTTGACCCAATGTGGCTCACCAACTTGTCAGCAAATGATGTCTACACTCTGTACAAGTGGCCACTGTTCTATGATACGTAGGACATAGTACAAGCCCTCCAGTTCCAAAATGTTATAAGACTCTGTTTTGAATTGAGATTCATGCATGAGTTACAAAAGAGGATAAGTACAAGAAGATTAAGGAGGTAATGAAGACAACAAGACTTTAGAGAGATCTAGGTCCAAGGGGGAGTTTGTTGGTACATATATGTCCCTAGATCATGTTATTAATGTAATAGATCGTTGTTTGTCTAATTCTGATGTAATGGTTCGAATGATTAATGAAATGATATTGATTGTCTGGTATTTATAAGATTTAATGTTCATTAATGAGTCGATGTGATTGGTTAATTAGGTTTGTGACTGTTTGAAGTGTCATGCATAATGTTATAATGTTAAATACACTCAAACTTGGTGAAGTGAAGTTCTCATGCGTCCGACTGGACCATGCGTCCCAACAGTGATCATGCGTCCGAATGGCCATGATACTAAGTGTCCATGCGCCTAAATAGTCCATACGCATGAATAACTTCGTACAAATGACTCAGTCGCATGACTGAACACTCGTCGTGCGAATGAATCAACCTTATGGTTCAATCGCACGACTGAATCATACTAATGGTTCAGTCGCACACGAATGAACAATATAACCTATAAATACAACCAATTCGTGGAAAAACGAGGAAATTGATTCTATTTTCGATTCCAGACGTACCCTAGCCGTCCAGAAACCTCCAAGTTGATACTCAAAGTTCATAGAACGTTGTAGATCGATTCTAAACGTTTGATTCAATACTTATTGATTCTACGTGCGTTCTCACTGATTGGATCGCCAATCAAAGGATTCCGCACTATTTGGTTTGGTTTAGACGTTAATCAGTAGGTATTTTGTTCAAATACCAGGTCCTTACACAAAGTTTTATCTATGGAGCCTCTAGTGAAAATTATTTTGAAGAAGAAGAAAGTAGACAGTGTTTCATACCAGGCTTCGGGAGCTTGTTTTAAACCATAAGAGGTCTTATCAAGTTAACACCAGTCTGGATTTATGATCTTCAAAACCTGGTGGTTGACAACATAAACTTCTTCTTTTATTACCAATAAGAATGCACTTTGACATCCATTTGAAAAACTTTAAGATTATGAAAAGCAGCATAAGCTAAGAACAATCTGATTGCCTCCAGTCTGGCTACAGGGGCAAAGGTTTCATCATACTCATAGCTTCTTCTTGTGAAAACCCCTGTACAAAAACCAGTCTGGCGTTGTTCTTGACAATTTGACCTTTTTCATCAGTTTATTCCTAAACACCTTTAGTGCCTATTGCACACTTACCTTGGGGTAGAGGAACCAGTTCCCACATTCCTGCTTTTGAAACTAAAAAAGCTCAAGTTGCATGCCTTCAATCCATCCATGTCTCTTAATGCAATATGATAGTCTTTGGCTCTTGCTGACTGATGAAGAGAGCATAAAAGCAGAAATGGGACAATTGACTTCTAGTTGAAACACCAGCATTGATGTCACCAATGATCTGAGACATAGGGTTTCTTCAGTTCTTGATACTCAATAAGATCTGTGCAAGTGTTTCTAGGTGATTCAGCAGCAACAAATGTTAATCCATACTCTTGAAACTAGAATGAGATAGTAATTGAAATGAAGTAGAGGAATTAGAGATCTCATCAGCATTTGTTATGGATGGAATACTGAAGCTATAGGAACATCAAGGTTAGTAGACTCAGGCAAGTGATCACTAAACCTTGCATTTGTATCACCAGATGAATGACTAGTTGCAGGAGATGATAGATTCACAGAATCTGCAACAGCCGGAAGATGATAAGGAAATATTGCAGTATGTCCAATCAAATAACTCCACAGGGTTTTGTGGGGATTTTTCTCCTTTGGAGATTCATTAAATTACATGCAAGGTTTCTTCAACTACCTTGTTCTGCAATTAAAACTTTGTATGCCTTGCAAGTAGATGAATACCCAACAAAGTACCCTGCACCCACCTTTGATTCAAACTTCTGAGTGGATCCTTTGTGGTAAGAATATATAACAGGGACACCCAATGCTCTAAAGAAGGAAATCAGAGGAGCCAAATGATGGTAACACTTCATATGGAGTCTCTTCATCAACCTCTAATTTACTAACACTCTATTTTGCATAGGAAGCTGTGCCCAAAAGGTTAGTGGCAAACTAGAATCAGCCAACATTGACCTTGTGGCTTCAATAAGGGTCCTGTTCTTCTCTCCACCACCCATTTTGTTCAGGAGTTCTTGGAATGCTATATTGCCTCTTGATCCCTTACAGAAATATAATTCATCAAGTGTGTTGTTTCTAAATTCTGTGCATTATCACTCCTCACACACTTGACAGAAAGAGTAGAGTACTGCTTTTCCACATGCAACACAAAGTAGATGATGATTTGACTAGCCTCTTCTTTTGAATGTAAGAAGAAGGTCCATACAAATCTGGAATAATCATCCACAATTACCAGACATTATTTTTTCTTTGCCATGCTATCACTCTTACTGGACCAAAAAGATCCATATGCAGTAATTGCAAGCAGGCAGTGGACTTGGTTCTTCTATTGAGGAATGATACTTTGTGTTGCTTTCCTTTTAAACAAGCAGAGCAGTTGTCATCACATTGGAACTCCTTTAATGGCAGACCCTCACTAAACTATGATGGATAAGGTGGTTCATTTGTTTTAAGATTCACATGACCAAGCCTTCTGTGCCATAGTTAAGATTCCTGAGGAGAGGCCTGGAGAATAAGCTAAGGCATATACTCTTCCAATCCTGTGGCCTTCAGGAGAATATATTCATCCAATATCTTGTCAATCATTCTCAAAACATTGGAGACAGAATCCGACAGTTTCTAACTGGTGAAAAGTGCAACATTCCTTTATCACACATGAGTGACACTCAGAAGTTGTACTTGAGATTCTCCACATGGGTAACATCATCAAATCTTATCTCACCATTTGACATAAAGCTTTGCCAATGATGTACCCCTTAGCATCATTACCAAAAGAGACAATCCTTCTTTTCTGAGAGTAGTCATGAAGAAGAGAACTACTCCCTATCATATGCATAGATCCTCCACTGTCCACATACTAGATGCTTTTGTGGCATGCTAAAGAACCCTGCATTTGTCACAAACAACTAGTTAGCTTTTAAGACCAAACCATTTTGGTTTTGGGTCTGTTCTCATCAACAAATTTATACTACTGATTTGTCATGATTAATACCCTTTGAAGGTGGAGATGGTGCTGAAAAGATTCCTTTGATTTTGCTTACTTTTCCTTTTCAGTGGTTTAATCACAGGTAATCTATTTGGTTAACTCTCCCCAACAGATGTTGAACCATGATAACAAGTTGTGTCTGATTGGTTGTTAAGCCTTCAGTTCAGCAGACACATCAGTACTTGTTTTTGATAGTTCCTATGACTTACCATGTCCTCCTTTTTGAAAGACACAGACTTAGTCTGGTGTTTTGATATTCCATGAGGAACACTTTGAGCTGTTTTATGATAAACCCCTTCCTCTTTTTAGATATTTGTAATAATTTTGGGTTATCAGTTTGAGATGTTTGTGGCACAAACTTGGTATCAAATCATCTTTCATTTTATAATTTCTTTTAATCATTTTATCTTTGTTGAATTTTGAACCTTTCTGTACCAACATCATGAGTGAGATGATTGAATAGACCATAAATTTCACATGGTTTTTTCATCATCTTCTGGGTTCAACTGCTGAAGAAGATGAAACTACTGAAGATGTGTTCTTTAGTACTTTCTTCCTCTCAGTACTTATGTTAAGTACTGAAGGATTGTTTAAACAACTGAAGACTTGTTCTTCAGAAGTTTTCTATCAGTCCTTTGGATTTCCTGATAGACTCTTCAGCGGTTGTCAAACCATGTTTGTTTTCATTTGGTTGAAATGTTCTTCAAGTGTTGTTACTTGCTCTCAGTACTTTGATACTTTGTGAGACAAACCTAAAGTGCTTAGCTTTTCTTTGATCATGTGTTTATCAGCAGTGAACCATCAGCAGATTGATTAGCTGTGGTACTATTACGCATTCACCTCTGATTTTGCATTATCACTGAGGATAAGACACATGATGATGTGGTTTGGGAATTGCTTTCACCATCAGGTTTTACTTCTGTCTTGGGAGTAAAATCTGTAGGAGGTACAGAGTGGATTATACCAAATTCCAAACTTCACTTGAAGCAGTTGCTTACTAAGAAGCATTTCAAACCCCTTCTAGGATGTTACCCAGCGTTTACACTCTACTTGAGTAGCTGCAAGTGTTTCTTTGAGATCTTATGATTCTCTAAAATGACCTTACCTTGCCTTTCATCAGTGATTTGGCATTTTAATTGTAAATCTCATTATCTTTTTCCTTTAAAACAGACTCAAACTAGCTTTTCTTTTGAAAATCACTTTCTCTAGGTCAGATTTGATTAATTAATTAAAGCTATTTGTTCTCTAATTGAGACAAAAGCAGCTATGCATGACTCAGACTACAACTTGGCCTTAGCCTCAAAAGATACCTGTGGTACCTGTGATAATGAAGCATTTGAGCATGAACCATAAGTAGACTCCAGGGCAATAAGAGCAAGATTTCCAAAAGGAATTTCACCACCATGTTGACTTGCACCAGAAAACACTTGTTCAGAATAACTAGAAAGATCATCTGGTAAACTATTCCAGTCAATAACTCTAGGTGTGAAAAAGCTTTAATGTGATTGAGATTGAGATTGTTTATTGATTGAGATGGTTGAGCTCAGGTAGGGCATGTGGTTGTTGAGCTATGGGTACTGGAACCTGATTGGACTGAGGCATGTAAATACAGGGATAAGGATATGGCATTTGACCTTGAGGAACAAAATATGCAGGAGATGATTGAATTTGTGAATGATGACCAGAACTGGTAGAATGTTGCCCTTTATTTTGTGAGCTATTGCACGGAAAGGTCACAAAGGGTGCAGAGGAGTTAGATCCAGATGATCTACACTGTCTTGCAAAATGTCCAAGTGTATGGCACTTGTGACACCTCAACTTCTCTTGTCAAAACCAACTTTGGTTTTTCTAGAGAGACCAGGAAATTTTCTACCTGTCCTTTTGTAAAATTTTTGAGATCTGATATTGACTAATGCCATTTGGCTCAAAATATCCATCTCTTCCAAATCATCATCAGCAATTCCTTTCAAATCATCCATCAAAAAGCACAAATATCACTACTACACCTGAATTACTATCAACACCAACAAAAGCAAGATCTCCACTGTTTGAAGAGAAATCTATATGCTCATCATAAGAACTTTCTGATGCAGCATATTCTGACTCATGACCAACTAGAGCAGTATTCCCTGGTACAAAATCATCAGTGAGCTTCCCAGATGAAGCCAGTTTCCTTTTCTGTTCTATCTCTCTTTCAAATGTTAACAGTTTCTCATGAAGTTGGGTGAGAGATAGATTGTCCAGATTTGCACTGGAGCGTAGGACAATAGTATATGTGTCCCATCAGGCAGGGATCTGAGGAATCTATTGTTCATCTGACTGTTTGTATATTCATGTTTAACCATTTTCAACTCAGATATCAAACAGGAAAATCGCTCAAACTGTTGAGTGAGTGACTCACCCTTTCTATGATTGAATGTCTCATATTGCTGGGCAAGGATCACTTTATTGTTTGCCAAGACCTCATCAGTTCCTCCAATTGTTCTTTTAGAGAAACCCAGAGGTCATGAGCAGTTTCATGATGCATAAGTCCAAAATAGATTTCATTTGGCAGTGCCATGGCCAGAATTCCATGGGCTTTAGCATCAATTTCAAACAGTTTCAGATCTTCATCTCAGTATTGCTCTTTCTTCTTCGGAACCATCTCATTGGTTTCCGGATTACTCACCATAGGCTTATATGGTCCATGAACCATAGATTTCCAACAACCTGAACTGTCACAGGTGATGGAGCATTCGGCGTTGCCATATGTTATACTCACTCCTAACAAGCATCGGAGGCTTTGTTGAGGAGCGAGTATTGTGAGGATCATTGATTGATGTAACCATTTTCACCAATTCAAACAGGTTCAATCAGATTTTAACAGATCTAGCTCAAAAACCCAACAACACAGTTTGAAACAAGACGAATCTCAAATTAATTCAGCGGAAGCAACAGAAAATCAAACTCTATAACCAATTCTTGCAAATTTGCTAATTCGATCAAACTTAGATGTCAAAACAGCAGTTTCAATGATCAATTGTTAAATCGATCAATGATTAACCAGCTCTGATACCATTTGAAAGGATCGGGATCTAGTTTGATCAATTAGATTAAGATTTGCAGCGGAATAGCACAAGAATTAGACGAAATTTAAGCAAGAATAATATGAATATTCAATCAAACAGTGACGGTTATAGAAAGAGAAAGTTTTCTACAAAAAGAATGTTTTCATTCACGCACACGCTTCGGTTACAAGGAAATTAGGTCAACATTCCTTTTATAAAGGAATGTGACATTAGCTGACGTCACTTGATAGTGACAACTAACTGATTTATACAAACAACTAAAAGTAAACTAAACTACTAAAGATGTCCACAACAACTAAGGACACCTTCACAAAAAGCTAAGTAAACCATCACAACTACTGAAGAGAACTACTTAAGTTGTTGTCACAACTTCTAAGAACTTGTTCTTCAGACTTTGTCTTCAGCAGTTGTCTTGAGACTTTGTCTTCAGCTGTTG